>CALNHX010009392.1:0-50392 GCA_940337035.1 Agriotes lineatus
CCCTAAATGTCCAATATGTCCTTATATATACGTCCCAGTATATCCCATATGTCCTATACCTCACTAACGTCCCAGACGTCCCAGATGTCCTATATGTCCCATATGTCCTTAACGTCCCAGACGTCCCAGATGTCCCATATGTCCTAAACGTCCCAGACGTCCCAAATGTCCCATATGTCCCTAATGTCCCAGGCGTCCTGAATGTCCCATATGTCCCAAATGTCCCTAATGTTACAGGCGTCCTGAATGTCCTATATGTCCCATATGTCCTTAACGTCCCAGACGTCCCAGATGTCCCATATGTCCTAAACGTCCCAGACGTCCCAAATGTCCCATGTGTCCCTAATGTACCAGGCGTCCCAGATGTCCCATATGTCCCAAATGTCCCTAATGTCCCAGGCGTCCTAAATGTCCCATATGTCCTTAACTTTCCAGACGTCCCAGACGTCTTAGATGTCCCAAATGTCCTTAACGTCCCAGACGTTCCAGATGTCCCATATGTCCCATATGTTTCTAATGTCCCAGGCGTCCTAGATGTTCCATATGTCCCTAACGTCCCAGACGTCCCAGATGTCCTATATGTCCCATATGTCCTTAACGTCCCAGACGTCCCAGATGTCCCATATGTCCTTAACGTCCCAGACGTCCCAGACGCCCTAGATGTCCCATATGTCATTAACGTCCCGGACGTCCCAGATGTCCCATATGTCCCTAACGTCCCAGACGTCCCAGATGTTCCATATGTCCCATATGTCCCTAATGTCCGAGGCGTCCCAGATGTCCCATATGTCCCATATGTCCCTAATGTCCCAGGCGTCCTAAATGTCCCATATGTCCTTAAAGTCCCAGACGTCCCAGACGTCCTAGATGTCCCATATGTCCTTAAAGTCCCAGACGTCCCAGATGTCCCATATGTCCCATGTGTCCCTAATGACCCAGGCGTCCTAGATGTTCCATATGTCCCTAACGTCCAAGACGTCCTAAATGTCCCATATGTCCCTAACGTCCCAGACGTCCCAGCTGTCCCGTATGTCCCTAACGCCCCTGACGTCCCAGACGTCCTAGATGTCCTATATGTCCTTAACGTCCCAGACGTCCCAGATGAGCCATATGTCCCTAACGTCCCAGACGTCCCAGATGTCCTAAAGGTCTTATATATCCTTAATGTCCCAGGCGTATTAGATGTCCCATATGTCCCATATGTCCCTAATGTGCCAGGCGTCCTAAATGTCCCATATGTCTTTAACGTCCCGGACGTCCCAGACGTCCTAGATGTCCCATATGTCCTTAACGTCCCAGACGTCCCAGATGTCCCATATGTCTCTAACGTCCCAAACGTCCCAGATGTCCCATATGCCCCTAATGTCCCAGGCGTCCTAGAAATTCCATATGTCCCTAACGTCCCAGACGTCCCATATGTCCTTAACTTCCCAGACGTCCTAAATGTCCCATATGTCCCTAACGTCCCAGACGTCTCAGACGTCCTAGATGTCCTATATGTCCCTAACGTCCCAGACGTCTCAGACGTACTAAATATCCCATATGTCCCTAACGTCCCAGACGTCCCATATGTCCTTAACGTCCCAGACGTCCCAGACGTCCTAAATGTCCCATATGTCCCTAATGTCCCAGACGTCCTACATGTCCCATATGTCCCTAACGTCCCAGACGTCTCAGACGTTCTAGATGTCCTATATGTACCTAACGTCCCAGACGTCCCAGATGTCCCATATGTCCCTAACGTCTCAGACGTCCCAGATGTCCCATATGTCCTTAACGTCCCAGACGTCCCAGATGTCCCATATGTCTCAAAGGTCCCTAATGTTTCAGGCGTCCCAGATGTCCTATATGTCCCATATGTCCCTAATGTCCCAGACGTCCCAGATGTCCCATATGTCCCTAACGTCCCAGATGTTCCATATGTCCCTAACGTCCCAGATGTCCTAGATGTCTTATATGCCCCTAACGTCCCAGATGTCCCAGATCTCCCATATGTCCCTAACGTCCCAGACGTCCTAGGTGTCCCTTATATCCTTAATGTCCCAGACGTCTCAGATGTCCCATATGTCAATAACGTCCCAGACGTCCCAGATGTCTTATATGTCCCATATGTCCCTAAGGTCCCAGGCGTCCCGGACCTCCCATATGTCCCATATGTCCCTAATGTCCACGGCGTCCTAAATGTCCCATATGTCCTTAACGTCCCAGACGTCCCAGACGTCCTAGATGTCCCATATGTCCTTAACGTCCCAGACGTCCCAGATATCCCATATGTCCCATATGTCCCTAATGTCCAGGGCGTCCTAAATGTCCCATATCTCCTTAACGTCCCAGACGTCCCAGACGTCCTAGATGTCCCAAATGTCCTTAACGTCCCAGACGACCCAGATGTCCCATATGTTTCATATGTTTCTAATGTCCCAGGCGTCCTAGATGTTCCATATGTCCCTAACGTCTCAGACGTCCCAGATGTCCTAGATGTCCCATATGTACTTAACGTCCCAGACGTCCCAGATGTCCCATATGTCCCTAACGTCCCAGACGTCCCAGATGTCTCATATGTCCCTAATATCCCAGGCGTAGTAATTGTCCCATATGTCCTTAACGTCCCAGACGTCCCAGACGCCTCAGATGTCCCATATGACCTTAACGTCCCAGACGTCTCAGACGTCCTAGATGTCCCATATGTCCTTAACGTCCCAGACGTCCCAGATGTCCCATATGTCCCTAGCATCCCAGGCGTCCCAGATGTCCCATATGTCCCATATCTCCCTAATGTCCCAAGCGTCCTAAATGTCCCATATGTCCTTAACGTCCCAGACGTCCCAGTATATCCCATATGTCCTATACCTCCCTAACGTCCCAGACGTCCCAGATGTCCCATATGTCCCTAACGTCCCAGATGTTCCATATGTCCCATATGTCCCATATGTCCCTAATGTCCCAGACGTCCCAGATGTCCCATATGTCCCATATGTCCCTAATGTCCCAGACGTCCTAGATGTCCCATATATCCTTAACGTCCCAGCCGTCCCAGTATATCCCATATGTCCTATACCTCCCTAACGTCCCAGACGTCCCAGATGTCCCAAATGTCCCTAACGTCCCAGATGTTCCATATGTCCCATATGTCCCTAATGTCCCAGACGTCCTAGATGTCCCATATGTCCCATATGTCCCTAATGTCCCAGACGTCCTAGATGTCAAATATATCCTTAACGTCCCAGCCGTCCCAGTATATCCCATATGTCCTATACCTCCCTAACGACCCAGACGTCCCAGATGTCCCATATGTCCCTAACGTCCCAGATGTTCCATATGTCCCTAAAGTCCCAGACGTCCAAGATGTCTTATATGTCTCTAACATCCCAGACGTCCCAGATCTCCCATATGTCCCTAACGTCCCAGACGTGCTAGATGTCCCATATGCCAATAACGTCCCAGACGGCCCAGATGTCCTATATGTCCCATATGTCCCTAATGTCCCAGGCGTCCCAGACCTCCCATATGTCCCATATGTCCCTAACGTCCAGGGCGCCCTAAATGTCCAATATGTCCTTATATATACGTCCCAGTATATCCCATATGTCCTATACCTCACTAACGTCCTAGACGTCCAAGATGTCCCATATGTCCCTAACGTCCCAGATGTTCCATATGTCCCTAAAGTCCCAGACGTCCTAGATGTCTTATATGTCCCTAACGTCCCAGACGTCCCAGACGTCCCAGATCTCCCATATGTCCCTAACGTCCCAGACGTGCTAGATGTCCCTTATATCCTTAACGTCCCAGACGTACCAGATATCCCATATGCCAATAACGTCCCAGACGTCCCAGATGTCCTATATGTCCCATATGTCCCTAATGTCCCAGGCGTCCCAGACCTCCCATATGTCCCATATGTCCCTAACGTCCAGGGCGTCCTAAATGTCCAATATGTCCTTAACGTCCCAGACGTCCCAGACGTCCTAGATGTCCCATATGTCCTAAACGTCCCAGACGTCCCAGATGTCCCATATGTCCGTAACGTCCCAGACGTCCCAGATGTTCAATGTGTCCCATATGTCCCTAATGTCCCAGGCCTCCTAAATGTCCCATATGTCCTTAACGTCCCAGGCGTCCCAGATGTCCCATATGTCCGTAACGTCCCAGACGTCCCAGATGTTCAATGTGTCCCATGTGTCCCTAATGTCCCAGGCGTCCCAGATGTCCCATATGTCCCAAATGTCCCTAATGTCCCAGGCGTCCTAAATGTCCCATATGTCCTTAACGTTCCAGACGTCCCAGACGTCTTAGATGTCCCAAATGTCCTTAACGTCCCAGACGTTCTAGATGTCTCATATGTCCCATACGTTTCTAATGTCCCAGGCGTCCTAGATGTTCCATATGTCCCTAACGTCTCAGACGTCCCAGATGTCCCATATGTCCTTAACGTCCCAGACGTCCCAGATGTCCCATATGTCTCAAAGGTCCCTAATGTTTCAGGCGTCCCAGATGTCCTATATGTCCCATATGTCCCTAATGTACCAGACGTCCCAGATGTCCCATATGTCCCTAACGTCCCAGATGTTCCATATGTCCCTAACGTCCCAGATGTCCTAGATGTCTTATATGCCCCTAACGTCCCAGATGTCCCAGATCTCCCATATGTCCCTAACGTCCCAGACGTCCTAGGTGTCCCTTATATCCTTAATGTCCCAGACGTCTCAGATGTCCCATATGTCAATAACGTCCCAGACGTCCCAGATGTCTTATATGTCCCATATGTCCCTAAGGTCCCAGGCGTCCCGGACCTCCCATATGTCCCATATGTCTCTAATGTCCACGGCGTCCTAAATGTCCCATATGTCCTTAACGTCCCAGACGTCCCAGACGTCCTAGATGTCCCATATGTCCTTAACGTCCCAGACGTCCCAGATATCCCATATGTCCCATATGTCCCTAATGTCCAGGGCGTCCTAAATGTCCCATATCTCCTTAACGTCCCAGACGTCCCAGACGTCCTAGATGTCCCAAATGTCCTTAACGTCCCAGACGACCCAGATGTCCCATATGTTTCATATGTTTCTAATGTCCCAGGCGTCCTAGATGTTCCATATGTCCCTAACGTCTCAGACGTCCCAGATGTCCTAGATGTCCCATATGTACTTAAAGTCCCAGACGTCCCAGATGTCCCATATGTCCCTAACGTCCCAGACGTCCCAGATGTCTCATATGTCCCTAATATCCCAGGCGTAGTAATTGTCCCATATGTCCTTAACGTCCCAGACGTCCCAGACGCCTCAGATGTCCCATATGACCTTAACGTCCCAGACGTCTCAGACGTCCTAGATGTCCCATATGTCCTTAACGTCCCAGACGTCCCAGATGTCCCATATGTCCCTAGCATCCCAGGCGTCCCAGATGTCCCATATGTCCCATATCTCCCTAATGTCCCAAGCGTCCTAAATGTCCCATATGTCCTTAACGTCCCAGACGTCCCAGTATATCCCATATGTCCTATACCTCCCTAACGTCCCAGACGTCCCAGATGTCCCATATGTCCCTAACGTCCCAGATGTTCCATATGTCCCATATGTCCCATATGTCCCTAATGTCCCAGACGTCCCAGATGTCCCATATGTCCCATATGTCCCTAATGTCCCAGACGTCCTAGATGTCCCATATATCCTTAACGTCCCAGCCGTCCCAGTATATCCCATATGTCCTATACCTCCCTAACGTCCCAGACGTCCCAGATGTCCCAAATGTCCCTAACGTCCCAGATGTTCCATATGTCCCATATGTCCCTAATGTCCCAGACGTCCTAGATGTCCCATATGTCCCATATGCCCTAATGTCCCAGACGTCCTAGATGTCCCATATATCCTTAACGTCCCAGCCGTCCCAGTATATCCCATATGTCCTATACCTCCCTAACGTCCCAGACGTCCCAGATGTCCCATATGTCCCTAACGTCCCAGATGTTCCATATGTCCCTAAAGTCCCAGACGTCCAAGATGTCTTATATGTCTCTAACATCCCAGACGTCCCAGATCTCCCATATGTCCCTAACGTCCCAGACGTGCTAGATGTCCCATATGCCAATAACGTCCCAGACGGCCCAGATGTCCTATATGTCCCATATGTCCCTAATGTCCCAGGCGTCCCAGACCTCCCATATGTCCCATACGTCCCTAACGTCCAGGGCGCCCTAAATGTCCAATATGTCCTTATATATACGTCCCAGTATATCCCATATGTCCTATACCTCACTAACGTCCTAGACGTCCAAGATGTCCCATATGTCCCTAACGTCCCAGATGTTCCATATGTCCCTAAAGTCCCAGACGTCCTAGATGTCTTATATGTCCCTAACGTCCCAGACGTCCCAGACGTCCCAGATCTCCCATATGTCCCTAACGTCCCAGACGTGCTAGATGTCCCTTATATCCTTAACGTCCCAGACGTACCAGATATCCCATATGCCAATAACGTCCCAGACGTCCCAGATGTCCTATATGTCCCATATGTCCCTAATGTCCCAGGCGTCCCAGACCTCCCATATGTCCCATATGTCCCTAACGTCCAGGGCGTCCTAAATGTCCAATATGTCCTTAACGTCCCAGACGTCCCAGACGTCCTAGATGTCCCATATGTCCTAAACGTCCCAGACGTCCCAGATGTCCCATATGTCCGTAACGTCCCAGACGTCCCAGATGTTCAATGTGTCCCATATGTCCCTAATGTCCCAGGCCTCCTAAATGTCCCATATGTCCTTAACGTCCCAGGCGTCCCAGATGTCCCATATGTCCGTAACGTCCCAGACGTCCCAGATGTTCAATGTGTCCCATGTGTCCCTAATGTCCCAGGCGTCCCAGAGGTCCCATATGTCCCAAATGTCCCTAATGTCCCAGGCGTCCTAAATGTCCCATATGTCCTTAACGTTCCAGACGTCCCAGACGTCTTAGATGTCCCAAATGTCCTTAACGTCCCAGACGTTCTAGATGTCTCATATGTCCCATACGTTTCTAATGTCCCAGGCGTCCTAGATGTTCCATATGTCCCTAACGTCCCAGACGTCCCAGATGTCCTATATGTCCCATATGTCCTTAACGTCCCAGGCGTCCCAGATGTCCCATATGTCCGTAACGTCCCAGACGTCCCAGATGTTCAATGTGTCCCATGTGTCCCTAATGTCCCAGGCGTCCCAGATGTCCCATATGTCCCAAATGTCCCTAATGTCCCAGGCGTCCTGAATGTCCCATATGTCCTTAACGTTCCAGACGTCCCAGACGCCCTAGATGTCCCATATGTCATTAACGTCCCAGACGTCCCAAATGTCCCATATGTCCCTAATGTCCCAGGCGTCCTAAATGTCCCATATGTCCTTAACGTCCCAGACGTCCCAGACGCCCTAGATGTCCCATATGTCATTAACGTCCCGGACGTCCCAGATGTCCCATATGTCCCTAACGTCCCAGACGTCCCAGATGTCCCATATGCCCCATATGTCCCTAATGTCCGAGGCGTCCCAGATGTCCCATATGTCCCATATGTCCCTAATGTCCCAGGCGTCCTAAATGTCCCATATGTCCTTAACGTCCCAGACGTCCCAGACGACCTAGATGTCCCATATGTCCCTAACGTCCCAGACGTCCCAGATTTACCATATGTCCCTAACGTCCCAGACGTCCCAGATGTCCCATATGTCCCATATGTCCCTAATGTCCCAGACGTCCTAGATGTCTAATATATCCTTAACGTCCCAGACGTCCCAGTATATCCCATATGTCCTATACCTCACTAACGTCCTAGACGTCCCTGATGTCCCATATGTCCCTAACGTCCCAGATGTTCCATACGTCCCTAAAGTCCCAGACGTCCTAGATGTCTTATATGTCCCTAACGTCCCAGACGTCCCAGACGTCCCAGATCTCCCATATGTCCCTAACGTCCGAGACGTGCTAGATGTCCCTTATATCCTTAACGTCCCAGACGTCCCAGATATCCCATATGCCAATAACGTCCCAGACGTCCCAGATGTCCTATATGTCCCATATGTCCCTAATGTCCCAGGCGTCCCAGACCTCCCATATGTCCCATATGTCCCTAACGTCCAGGGCGTCCTAAATATCCAATATGTCCTTAACGTCCCAGACGTCCCAGACGTCCTAGATGTCCCATATGTCCTAAACGTCCCAGACGTCCCAGATGTCCCATATGTCCGTAACGTCCCAGACGTACCAGATGTTCAATGTGTCCCATATGTCCCTAATGTCCCAGGCCTCCTAAATGTCCCATATGTCCTTAACGTCCCAGGCGTCCCAGATGTCCCATATGTCCGTAACGTCCCAGACGTCCCAGATGTTCAATGTGTCCCATGTGTCCCTAATGTCCCAGGCGTCCCAGATGTCCCATATGTCCCAAGTGTCCCTAATGTCCCAGGCGTCCTAAATGTCCCATATGTCCTTAACGTTCCAGACGTCCCAGACATCTTAGATGTCCCAAATGTCCTTAACGTCCCAGACGTTCTAGATGTCTCATATGTCCCATATGTTTCTAATGTCCCAGGCGTCCTAGATGTTCCATATGTCCCTAACGTCCCAGACGTCCCAGATGTCCTATATGTCCCATATGTCCTTAACGTCCCAGGCGTCCCAGATGTCCCATATGTCCGTAACGTCCCAGACGTCCCAGATGTTCAATGTGTCCCATGTGTCCCTAATGTCCCAGGCGTCCCAGATGTCCCATATGTCCCAAATGTCCCTAATGTCCCAGGCGTCCTGAATGTCCCATATGTCCTTAACGTTCCAGACGTCCCAGACGCCCTAGATGTCCCATATGTCATTAACGTCCCGGACGTCCCAGATGTCCCATATGTCCCTAACGTCCCAGACGTCCCAGATGTTCCATATGTTCCATATGTCCCTAATGTCCGAGGCGTCCCAGATGTCCCATATGTCCCATATGTCCCTAATGTCCCAGGCGTCCTAAATGTCCCATATGTCCTTAAAGTCCCAGACGTCCCAGACGTCTTAGATGTCCCATATGTCCTTAAAATCCCAGACGTCCCAGATGTCCCATATGTCCCATGTGTCTCTAATGACCCAGGCGTCCTAGATGTTCCATATGTCCCTAACGTCCAAGACGTCCTAAATGTCCCATATGTTCCTAACGTCCCAGACGTCCCAGCTGTCCCGTATGTCCCTAACGTCCCTGACGTCCCAGACGTCCTAGATGTCCTATATGTCCTTAACGTCCCAGACGTCCCAGATGAGCCATATGTCCCTAACGTCCCAGACGTCCCAGATGTTCTAAAGGTCTTATATATCCTTAATGTCGCAGGCGTATTAGATGTCCCATATGTCCCTAATGTGCCAGGCGTCCAAAATGTCCCATATGTCTTTAACGTCCCGGACGTCCCAGACGTCCTAGATGTCCCATATGTCCTTAACGTCCCAGACGTCCCAGATGTCCCATATGTCCCTAACGTCCCAAACGTCCCAGATGTCCCATATGTCCCTAATGTCCCAGGCGTCCTAGAAATTCCATATGTCCCTAACGTCCCAGACGTCCCATATGTCCTTAACGTCCCAGACGTCCCAGACGTCCTAGATGTCCCATAAGTCCTTAACGTCCCAGACGTCCCAGATGTCCCATATGTCCCTAACGTCCCAGACGTCCCAGATGTCCCATATGTCCCTAATATCTTAGGCGTAGTAAATGTCCCATATGTCCTTAACGTCCCAGACGTCCCAGACGCCCTAGATGTCCCATATGTCCTTAACGTCCCAGACGTCCCAGACGCCCTAGATGTCCCATATGTCCGTAACGTCCCAGACGTCCCAGGTGTTCAATGTGTCCCATATGTCCCTAATGTCCCAGGCCTCCTAAATATCCCATATGTCCTTAACGTCCCAGACGCCCTAGATGTCCCATATGTCCTTAACGTCCCAGACGTCCCAGACGTCCCAGATGTCCCATATGTCCGTAACGTCCCAGACGTCCCAGGTGTTCAATGTGTCCCATATGTCCCTAATGTCCCAGGCCTCCTAAATATCCCATATGTCCTTAACGTCCCAGGCGTCCCAGATGTCCCATATGTCCGTAACGTCCCAGACGTCCCAGATGTTCAATGTGTCCCATATGTCCCTAATGTCCCAGGCGTATGTCCCATATGTCCCAAATGTCCCTAATGTCCCAGACGTCCCAGACGTCCCAGATGTCCCATATGCCCCTAGCATCCCAGACGTCCCAGATGTCCCATATGTCCTTAACGTCCCAGACGTCCCAAATGTCCCATATGTAACTAACGTCCCAGACGTCCCAGATGTCCCAGATGTCCCATATGTCCCTAACGTCCCAGGCGTCCCAGATGTCCCATATGTCCCATATGTCCCTATTGTCCCAGGCGTCCTAAATGTCCCATATGTCCTTAACGTCCCAGACGTCCCAGACGTCCTAGATGTCCCATATGTCCTTAACGTCCTTGACGTCCCAGATTTACCATATGTCCCTAACGTCCCAGACGTCCCAGATGTCCAATATGTCCCATATGTCAATAATGTCCCAGACGTCCTAGATGCCCCAAATGTCCTTAACGTCCCAGATGTCCCAGATGTCCCATATGTTTCATATGTTTCTAATGTCCCAGGCGTCCTAGATGTTCCATATGTCCCTAACGTCCCAGACGTCTCAGATGTCCTAGATGTCCCATAAGTCCTTAACGTCCCAGACGTCCCAGATGTCCCATATGTCCCTAACGTCCCAGACGTCCCAGATGTCCCATATGTCCCTAATATCTTAGGCGTAGTAAATGTCCCATATGTCCTTAACGTCCCAGACGTCCCAGACGCCCTAGATGTCCCATATGTCCGTAACGTCCCAGACGTCCCAGGTGTTCAATGTGTCCCATATGTCCCTAATGTCCCAGGCCTCCTAAATATCCCATATGTCCTTAACGTCCCAGACGCCCTAGATGTCCCATATGTCCTTAACGTCCCAGACGTCCCAGACGTCCCAGATGTCCCATATGTCCGTAACGTCCCAGACGTCCCAGGTGTTCAATGTGTCCCATATGTCCCTAATGTCCCAGGCCTCCTAAATATCCCATATGTCCTTAACGTCCCAGGCGTCCCAGATGTCCCATATGTCCGTAACGTCCCAGACGTCCCAGATGTTCAATGTGTCCCATATGTCCCTAATGTCCCAGGCGTCCCAGATGTCCCATATGTCCCAAATGTCCCTAATGTCCCAGACGTCCCAGACGTCCCAGATGTCCCATATGCCCCTAGCATCCCAGACGTCCCAGATGTCCCATATGTCCTTAACGTCCCAGACGTCCCAAATGTCCCATATGTAACTAACGTCCCAGACGTCCCAGATGTCCCATATGTCCCATATGTCCCTAATGTCCCAGGCGTCCCAGATGTCCCATATGTCCCATATGTCCCTAATGTCCCAGGCGTCCTAAATGTCCCATATGTCCTTAACGTCCCAGACGTCCCAGACGTCCTAGATGTCCCATATGTCCTTAACGTCCTTGACGTCCCAGATTTACCATATGTCCCTAACGTCCCAGACGTCCCAGATGTCCAATATGTCCCATATGTCCCTAATGTCCCAGACGTCCTAGATGTCCCATATATCCTTAACGTCCCAGACGTCCCAGTATATCCCATATGTCCTATACCTCCCTAACGTCCCAGACGTCCCAGATGTCCCGTATGTCCCTAACGTCCCAGATGTTCCATATGTCCCTAAAGTCCCAGACGTCCTAGATGTCTTATATGTCCCTAACGTCCCAGACGTGCTAGATGTCCCTTATATCCTTAACGTCCTAGACGTCCCAGATGTCCCCTATGCCAATAACGTCCCAGACGTCCCAGATGTCCCATATGTCCTTAACGTCCCAGACGTCCCAGATGTCCCATTTGTCCCTAACGTCCCAGACGTCCCAGATGTCCCATATGTCCCTAATATCTTAGGCGTAGTAAATGTCCCATATGTCCTTAACGTCCCAGACGTCCCAGACGCCCTAGATGTCCCATATGTCCTTAACGTCCCAGACGTCCCAGACGCCCTAGATGTCCCATATGTCATTAACGTCCCAGACGTCCCAGACGTCCCAGATGTCCCATATGCCCCTAGCATCCCAGACATCCCAGATGTCCCATATGTCCTTAACGTCCCAGACGTCCCAAATGTCCCATATGTAACTAACGTCCCAGACGTCCCAGATGTCCCATATGTCCCATATGTCCCTAATGTCCCAGGCGTCCCAGATGTCCCATATGTCCCATATGTCCCTAATGTCCCAGGCGTCCTAAATGTCCCATATGTCCTTAACGTCCCAGACGTCCCAGACGTCCTAGATGTCCCATATGTCCTTAACGTCCAAGACGTCCCAGATTTACCATATGTCCCTAACGTCCCAGATGTCCAATATGTCCCATATGTCCCTAATGTCCCAGACGTCCTAGATGTCCCATATATCCTTAACGTCCCAGACGTCCCAGTATATCCCATATGTCCTATACCTCCCTAACGTCCCAGACGTCCCAGATGTCCCGTATGTCCCTAACGTCCCAGATGTTCCATATGTCCCTAAAGTCCCAGACGTCCTAGATGTCTTATATGTCCCTAACGTCCCAGACGTGCTAGATGTCCCTTATATCCTTAACGTCCTAGACGTCCCAGATGTCCCATATGCCAATAACGTCCCAGACGTCCCAGATGTCCTATATGTCCCATATGTCCCTAATGCCCCAGGCGTCCCAGACCTCCCATATGTCCCATATGTCCCTAATGTTCAGGGCGTCCTAAATGTCCCATATGTCCTTAACGTCCCAGACGTCCCAGACGTCCTAGATGTCCCATATGTCCTTAACGTCCCAGACGTCCCAGATATCACATATGTCCCATATGTCCTTAACGTCCCAGACGTCCCAGACGTCCCAGATGTCCCATATGTCCGTAACGTCCCAGACGTCCCAGGTGTTCAATGTGTCCCATATGTCCCTAATGTCCCAGGCCTCCTAAATATCCCATATGTCCTTAACGTCCCAGGCGTCCCAGATGTCCCATATGTCCGTAACGTCCCAGACGTCCCAGATGTTCAATGTGTCCCATATGTCCCCAAATGTCCCAGGCGTCCCAGATGTCCCATATGTCCCAAATGTCCCTAATGTCCCAGACGTCCCAGACGTCCCAGATGTCCCATATGCCCCTAGCATCCCAGACGTCCCAGATGTCCCATATGTCCTTAACGTCCCAGACGTCCCAAATGTCCCATATGTAACTAACGTCCCAGACGTCCCAGATGTCCCAGATGTCCCATATGTCCCTAACGTCCCAGGCGTCCCAGATGTCCCATATGTCCCATATGTCCCTATTGTCCCAGGCGTCCTAAATGTCCCATATGTCCTTAACGTCCCAGACGTCCCAGACGTCCTAGATGTCCCATATGTCCTTAACGTCCTTGACGTCCCAGATTTACCATATGTCCCTAACGTCCCAGACGTCCCAGATGTCCAATATGTCCCATATGTCAATAATGTCCCAGACGTCCTAGATGCCCCAAATGTCCTTAACGTCCCAGATGTCCCAGATGTCCCATATGTTTCATATGTTTCTAATGTCCCAGGCGTCCTAGATGTTCCATATGTCCCTAACGTCCCAGACGTCTCAGATGTCCTAGATGTCCCATAAGTCCTTAACGTCCCAGACGTCCCAGATGTCCCATATGTCCCTAACGTCCCAGACGTCCCAGATGTCCCATATGTCCCTAATATCTTAGGCGTAGTAAATGTCCCATATGTCCTTAACGTCCCAGACGTCCCAGACGCCCTAGATGTCCCATATGTCCGTAACGTCCCAGACGTCCCAGGTGTTCAATGTGTCCCATATGTCCCTAATGTCCCAGGCCTCCTAAATATCCCATATGTCCTTAACGTCCCAGACGCCCTAGATGTCCCATATGTCCTTAACGTCCCAGACGTCCCAGACGTCCCAGATGTCCCATATGTCCGTAACGTCCCAGACGTCCCAGGTGTTCAATGTGTCCCATATGTCCCTAATGTCCCAGGTCTCCTAAATATCCCATATGTCCTTAACGTCCCAGGCGTCCCAGATGTCCCATATGTCCGTAACGTCCCAGACGTCCCAGATGTTCAATGTGTCCCATATGTCCCTAATGTCCCAGGCGTCCCAGATGTCCCATATGTCCCAAATGTCCCTAATGTCCCAGACGTCCCAGACGTCCCAGATGTCCCATATGCCCCTAGCATCCCAGACGTCCCAGATGTCCCATATGTCCTTAACGTCCCAGACGTCCCAAATGTCCCATATGTAACTAACGTCCCAGACGTCCCAGATGTCCCATATGTCCCATATGTCCCTAATGTCCCAGGCGTCCCAGATGTCCCATATGTCCCATATGTCCCTAATGTCCTAGGCGTCCTAAATGTCCCATATGTCCTTAACGTCCCAGACGTCCCAGACGTCCTAGATGTCCCATATGTCCTTAACGTCCTTGACGTCCCAGATTTACCTTATGTCCCTAACGTCCCAGACGTCCCAGATGTCCAATATGTCCCATATGTCCCTAATGTCCCAGACGTCCTAGATGTCCCATATATCCTTAACGTCCCAGACGTCCCAGTATATCCCATATGTTCTATACCTCCCTAACGTCCCAGACGTCCCAGATGTCCCGTATGTCCCTAACGTCCCAGATGTTCCATATGTCCCTAAAGTCCCAGACGTCCTAGATGTCTTATATGTCCCTAACGTCCCAGACGTGCTAGATGTCCCTTATATCCTTAACGTCCTAGACGTCCCAGATGTCCCCTATGCCAATAACGTCCCAGACGTCCCAGATGTCCCATATGTCCTTAACGTCCCAGACGTCCCAGATGTCCCATTTGTCCCTAACGTCCCAGACGTCCCAGATGTCCCATATGTCCCTAATATCTTAGGCGTAGTAAATGTCCCATATGTCCTTAACGTCCCAGACGTCCCAGATGCCCTAGATGTCCCATATGTCCTTAACGTCCCAGACGTCCCAGACGCCCTAGATGTCCCATATGTCATTAACGTCCCAGACGTCCCAGACGTCCCAGATGTCCCATATGCCCCTAGCATCCCAGACATCCCAGATGTCCCATATGTCCTTAACGTCCCAGACGTCCCAAATGTCCCATATGTAACTAACGTCCCAGACGTCCCAGATGTCCCATATGTCCCATATGTCCCTAATGTCCCAGGCGTCCCAGATGTCCCATATGTCCCATATGTCCCTAATGTCCCAGGCGTCCTAAATGTCCTATATGTCCTTAACGTCCCAGACGTCCCAGACGTCCTAGATGTCCCATATGTCCTTAACGTCCAAGACGTCCCAGATTTACCATATGTCCCTAACGTCCCAGATGTCCAATATGTCCCATATGTCCCTAATGTCCCAGACGTCCTAGATGTCCCATATATCCTTAACGTCCCAGACGTCCCAGTATATCCCATATGTCCTATACCTCCCTAACGTCCCAGACGTCCCAGATGTCCCGTATGTCCCTAACGTCCCTGATGTTCCATATGTCCCTAAAGTCCCAGACGTCCTAGATGTCTTATATGTCCCTAACGTCCCAGACGTGCTAGATGTCCCTTATATCCTTAACGTCCTAGACGTCCCAGATGTCCCATATGCCAATAACGTCCCAGACGTCCCAGATGTCCTATATGTCCCATATGTCCCTAATGCCCCAGGCGTCCCAGACCTCCCATATGTCCCATATGTCCCTAATGTTCAGGGCGTCCTAAATGTCCCATATGTCCTTAACGTCCCAGACGTCCCAGACGTCCTAGATGTCCCATATGTCCTTAACGTCCCAGACGTCCCAGATATCACATATGTCCCATATGTCCCTAATGTCCAGGGCGTCCTAAATGTCCCATATCTCCTTAACGTCCCAGACATCCCAGACGTCCTAGATGCCCCAAATGTCCTTAACGTCCCAGACGTCCCAGACGCCCTAGATGTCCCATATGTCCTTAACGTCCCAGACGTCCCAGACGTCCCAGATGTCCCATATGCCCCTAGCATCCCAGACGTCCCAGATGTCCCATATGTCCTTAACGTCCCAGACGTCCCAAATGTCCCATATGTAACTAACGTCCCAGACGTCCCAGATGTCCCATATGTCCCATATGTCCCTAATGTCCCAGGCGTCCCAGATGTCCCATATGTCCCATATGTCCCTAATGTCCCAGGCGTCCTAAATGTCCCATATGTCCTTAACGTCCCAGACGTCCCAGACGTCCTAGATGTCCCATATGTCCTTAACGTCCAAGACGTCCCAGATTTACCATATGTCCCTAACGTCCCAGACGTCCCAGATGTCCAATATGTCCCATATGTCCCTAATGTCCCAGACGTCCTAGATGTCCCATATATCCTTAACGTCCCAGACGTCCCAGATGTCCCATTTGTCCCTAACGTCCCAGACGTCCCAGATGTCCCATATGTCCCTAATATCTTAGGCGTAGTAAATGTCCCATATGTCCTTAACGTCCCAGACGTCCCAGACGCCCTAGATGTCCCATATGTTTCATATGTTTCTAATGTCCCAGGCGTCCTAGATGTTCCATATGTCCCTAACGTCCCAGACGTCTCAGATGTCCTAGATGTCCCATATGTCTTTAACGTCCCAGACGTCCCAGATGTCCCATTTGTCCCTAACGTCCCAGACGTCCCAGATGTCCCATATGTCCCTAATATCTTAGGCGTAGTAAATGTCCCATATGTCCTTAACGTCCCAGACGTCCCAGACGCCCTAGATGTCCCATATGTCCTTAACGTCCCAGACGTCCCAGACGCCCTAGATGTCCCATATGTCCTTAACGTCCCAGACGTCCCAGACGTCCCAGATGTCCCATATGCCCCTAGCATCCCAGACGTCCCAGATGTCCCATATGTCCTTAACGTCCCAGACGTCCCAAATGTCCCATATGTAACTAACGTCCCAGACGTCCCAGATGTCCCATATGTCCCATATGTCCCTAATGTCCCAGGCGTCCCAGATGTCCCATATGTCCCATATGTCCCTAATGTCCCAGGCGTCCTAAATGTCCCATATGTCCTTAACGTCCCAGACGTCCCAGACGTCCTAGATGTCCCATATGTCCTTAACGTCCAAGACGTCCCAGATTTACCATATGTCCCTAACGTCCCAGACGTCCCAGATGTCCAATATGTCCCATATGTCCCTAATGTCCCAGACGTCCTAGATGTCCCATATATCCTTAACGTCCCAGACGTCCCAGTATATCCCATATGTCCTATACCTCCCTAACGTCCCAAACGTCCCAGATGTCCCGTATGTCCCTAACGTCCCAGATGTTCCATATGGCCCTAAAGTCCCAGACGTCCTAGATGTCTTATATGTCCCTAACGTCCCAGACGTGCTAGATGTCCCTTATATCCTTAACGTCCTAGACGTCCCAGATGTCCCATATGCCAATAACGTCCCAGACGTCCCAGATGTCCTATATATCCCATATGTCCCTAATGTCCCAGGCGTCCCAGACCTCTCATATGTCCCATATGTCCTTAACGTCCAGGGCGTCCTAAATGTCCAATATGTCCTTAACGTCCCAGACGTCCCAGACGTCCTAGATGTCCCATATGTACTAAACGTCCCAGACGTCCCAGATGTCCCATATGTCCGTAACGTCCCAGACGTCCCAGGTGTTCAATGTTTCCCATATGCCAATAACGTCCCAGACGTCCCAGATGTCCTATATATCCCATATGTCCCTAATGTCCCAGGCGTGCCAGACCTCCCATATGTCCCATATGTCCTTAACGTCCAGGGCGTCCTAAATGTCCAATATGTCCTTAACGTCCCAGACGTCCCAGACGTCCTAGATGTCCCATATGTACTAAACGTCCCAGACGTCCCAGATGTCCCATATGTCCGTAACGTCCCAGACGTCCCAGGTGTTCAATGTGTCCCATATGTCCCTAATGTCCCAGGCCTCCTAAATATCCCATATGTCCTTAACGTCCCAGGCGTCCCAGATGTCCCATATGTCCGTATCGTCCCAGACGTCCCAGATGTTCAATGTGTCCCATACGTCCCTAATGTCCCAGGCGTCCCAGATGTCCCATATGTCCCAAATGTCCCTAATGTCCCAGGCGTCCTAAATGTCCCATATGTCCTTAACGTTCCAGACGTCCCAGACGTCTTAGATGTCCCAAATGTCCTTAACGTCTTAGATGTCCCAATGTCCCATATGTTTCTAATGTCCCAGGCGTCCTAGATGTTCCATATGTCCCTAACGTCCCAGACGTCCCAGATGTCCTATATGTCTCATATGTCCTTAACGTCCCAGACGTCCCAGATGTCCCATATGTCCTTAACGTCTCAGACGTCCCAAATGTCCCATATGTCCTTAACGTCATAGACGTCCCAGATGTCCCATATGTCCCATATGTCATTAACGTCCCGGACGTCCCAGATGTCCCATATGTCCCTAACGTCCCAGACGTCCCAGATGTCCCATATGTCCCATATGTCCCTAATGTCCCAAGCGTCCTAAATGTCCCATATGTCCTTAAAGTCCCAGACGTCCCAGACGTCCAGACGTCCCAGATGTCCCATATGTCCCATGTGTCCCTAATGACCCAGGCGTCCTAGATGTTCCATATGTCCCTAACGTCCAAGACGTCCAAAATGTCTCATATGTCCCTAACGTCCCAGACGTCCCAGCTGTCCCGTATGTCCCTAACGCTCCTGACGTCCCAGACGTCCTAGATGTCCTATATGTCCTTAACGTCCCAGACGTCCCAGATGAGCCATATGGTCCCTAACGTCCCAGACGTCCCAGATGTCCCAAAGGTCTTATATATCCTTAATGTCCCAGGCGTATTAGATGTCCCATCTGTCCCATACGTCACTAATGTGCCAGGCGTCCTAAATGTCCCATATGTCTTTAACGTCCCGGACGTCCAGACGTCCTAGATGTCCCATATGTCCTTAACGTCCCAGACGACCCAGATGTCCCATATGTCCCTAACGTCCCAGACGTCTCAGATGTCCCATATGTCCCATATGTCCCTAATGTCCCAGGCGTCCTAGAAATTCCATATGTCCCTAACGTCCCAGACGTCCCATATGTCCTTAACGTCCCAGACGTCCCAGACGTCCTAAATGTCCCATATGTCCCTAACGTCCCAGACGTCTCAGACGTCCTAGATGTCCTATATGTCCCTAACGTCCCAGACGTCTCAGACGTCCTAAATGTCCCATATGTCCCTAACGTCCCAGACGTCCCATATGTCCTTAACGTCCCAGACGTCTCAGACGTCCTAGATGTCCTATATGTCCCTAACGTCCCAGACGTCTCAGACGTCCTAAATGTCCCATATGTCCCTAACGTCCCAGACGTCCCATATGTCCCTAACGTCCCAGACGTCTCAGACGTCCTAGATGTCCTATATGTCCCTATCGTCCCAGACGTCTCAGACGTCCTAAATGTCCCATATGTCCCTAATGTCCCAGATGTCCTACATGTCCCATATGTCCCTAACGTCCCAGACGTCTCAGACGTCCTAGATGTCCTATATGTCCCTAACGTCCCAGACGTCCCAGATGTCCCATATGTCCCTAATGTCTCAGACGTCCCAGATGTCCCATATGTCCTTAACGTCCCAGACGTCTCAGATGTCCCATATGTCCCATATGTCCCTAATGTCCCAGACGTTTTAAATGTCCCATATGTACTTAAAGTTTCAGACGTCCAGACGTCCCAGATGTCCCATATGTCCTTAACGTCCCAGACGTCCCAGATGTCCCATATGTAACTAACGTCCCAGACGTCCCAGATGTCCCATATGTCCCATATGTCCCTAATGTCCCAGGCGTCTCAGATGTCCCATATGTCCCATATGTCCCATATGTCCTTAACGTCCCAGACGTCCCAGATTTACCATATGTCCCCAACGTCCCAGACGTCCCAGTATATCCCACATGTCCTATACCTCCCTAACGTCCCAGACGTCCCAGATGTCCCATATGTCCCTAACGTCCCAGATGTTCCATATGTCCCTAAAGTCCCAGACGTCCTAGATGTCTTATATGTCCCTAACGTCCCAGACGTCCCAGATCTCCCATATGTCCCTAACGTCCCAGACGTGCTAGATGTCCCTTATATCCTTAACGTCCCAGACGTCCCAGATGTCCCATATGCCAATAACGTCCCAGACGTCCCAGATGTCCTATATGTTCCATATGTCCCTAATGTCCCAGGCGTCCCAGACCTCCCATATGTCCCATATGTCCCTAACGTCCAGGGCGTCCTAAATGTCCAATATGTCCTAAACGTCCCAGACGTCCCAGATGTGCCATATGTCCGTAACGTCCCAGACGTCCCAGATGTTCAATGTGTCCCATATGTCCCTAATGTCCCAGGCCTCCTAAATGTCCCAAATGTCCCTAATGTCCCAGGCGTCCTTAATGTCCCATATGTCCGTAACGTCCCAGACGTCCCAGATGTTCAATGTGTCCCAT
This sequence comes from Agriotes lineatus, assembly GCA_940337035.1. NCBI lineage: Eukaryota > Metazoa > Arthropoda > Insecta > Coleoptera > Elateridae > Agriotes > Agriotes lineatus. The sequence continues at coordinate 20,550 of CALNHX010009392.1, forward strand.
ATGTCCCTAATGTCCCAGGCGTCCCAGATGTCCCATATGTCCCAAATGTCCCTAATGTCCCAGGCGTCCTAAATGTCCCATATGTCCTTAACGTTCCAGACGTCCCAGACGTCTTAGATGTCCCAAATGTCCTTAACGTCCCAGACGTACCAGATGTCCCATATGTCCCATATGTTTCTAATGTCCCAGGCGTCCAATATGTTCCATATGTCCCTAACGTCGCAGACGTCCCAGATGTCCTATATGTCCCATATGTCCTAAACGTCCCAGACGTCCCAAATGTCCCATATGTCCCTAATGTCCCAGTTGTCCTAAATGTCCCATATGTCCCTAACGTCCCAGACATCCCAGACGTCCCAGATGTCCCATATGTCCTAAACGTCCCAGACGTCCCAAATGTCCCATATGTCCCTAATGTCCCAGGCGTCCTAAATGTCCCATATGTCCTTAACGTCCCAGACGTCCCAGACGCCCTAGATGTCCCATATGTCATTAACGTCCCGGACGTCCCAGATGTCCCATATGTCCCTAACGTCCCAGACGTCCCAGATGTCCCATATGTCCCATATGTCCCTAATGTCCGAGGCGTCCCAGATGTCCCATATGTCCCACATGTCCCTAATGTCCCAGGCGTCCTAAATGTCCCATATGTACTTAAAGTCCCAGACGTCCCAGACGTCCTAGATGTCCCATATGTCCTTAAAGCCCCAGACGTCCCAGATGTCCCATATGTCCGATGTGTCCCTAATGACCCAGGCGTCCTAGATGTTCCATATGTCACTAACGTCCAAGACGTCCTAAATGTCCCATATGTCCCTAACGTCTCAGACGTCCCAGCTGTCCCGTATGTCCCTAACGCCCCTGACGTGCCAGACGTCCTAGATGTCCTATATGTCCTTAACGTCCCAGACGTCCCAGATGAGCCATATGTCCCTGACGTCCCAGACGTCCCAGATGTCCCATATGTCCCTAACGTCCCAGACGTCCTAGATGACCCATATGTCCTTAACGTCCCAGACGTCCCAGATGACCCATACGTCCCTAACGTCCCAGACGTCCGAGTTGTCCCAAAGGTCTTATATATCCCTAATGTCCCAGGCGTATTAAATGTCCCATATGTCTCATATGTCCTTAAAGTCCCAGACTTCCCAGATGTCCCATATGTCCTTAACGTCCAAGACGTCCCAGATTTACCATATGTCCCTAACGTCCCAGACGTCCCAGATGTCCAATATGTCCCATATGTCCCTAATGTCCCAGACGTCCTAGATGTCCCATATATCCTTAACGTCCCAGACGTCCCAGTATATCCCATATGTCCTATACCTCCCTAACGTCCCAGACGTCCCAGATGTCCCGTATGTCCCTAACGTCCCAGATGTTCCATATGTCCCTAAAGTCCCAGACGTCCTAGATGTCTTATATGTCCCTAACGTCCCAGACGTGCTAGATGTCCCTTATATCCTTAACGTCCTAGACGTCCCAGATGTCCCATATGCCAATAACGTCCCAGACGTCCCAGATGTCCTATATATCCCATATGTCCCTAATGTCCCAGGCGTCCCAGACCTCTCATATGTCCCATATGTCCTTAACGTCCAGGGCGTCCTAAATGTCCAATATGTCCTTAACGTCCCAGACGTCCCAGACGTCCTAGATGTCCCATATGTACTAAACGTCCCAGACGTCCCAGATGTCCCATATGTCCGTAACGTCCCAGACGTCCCAGGTGTTCAATGTTTCCCATATGCCAATAACGTCCCAGACGTCCCAGATGTCCTATATATCCCATATGTCCCTAATGTCCCAGGCGTGCCAGACCTCCCATATGTCCCATATGTCCTTAACGTCCAGGGCGTCCTAAATGTCCAATATGTCCTTAACGTCCCAGACGTCCCAGACGTCCTAGATGTCCCATATGTACTAAACGTCCCAGACGTCCCAGATGTCCCATATGTCCGTAACGTCCCAGACGTCCCAGGTGTTCAATGTGTCCCATATGTCCCTAATGTCCCAGGCCTCCTAAATATCCCATATGTCCTTAACGTCCCAGGCGTCCCAGATGTCCCATATGTCCGTAACGTCCCAGACGTCCCAGATGTTCAATGTGTCCCATACGTCCCTAATGTCCCAGGCGTCCCAGATGTCCCATATGTCCCAAATGTCCCTAATGTCCCAGGCGTCCTAAATGTCCCATATGTCCTTAACGTTCCAGACGTCCCAGACGTCTTAGATGTCCCAAATGTCCTTAACGTCTTAGATGTCCCAATGTCCCATATGTTTCTAATGTCCCAGGCGTCCTAGATGTTCCATATGTCCCTAACGTCCCAGACGTCCCAGATGTCCTATATGTCTCATATGTCCTTAACGTCCCAGACGTCCCAGATGTCCCATATGTCCTTAACGTCTCAGACGTCCCAAATGTCCCATATGTCCTTAACGTCATAGACGTCCCAGATGTCCCATATGTCCCATATGTCATTAACGTGCCGGACGTCCCAGATGTCCCATATGTCCCTAACGTCCCAGACGTCCCAGATGTCCCATATGTCCCATATGTCCCTAATGTCCCAAGCGTCCTAAATGTCCCATATGTCCTTAAAGTCCCAGACGTCCCAGACGTCCAGACGTCCCAGATGTCCCATATGTCCCATGTGTCCCTAATGACCCAGGCGTCCTAGATGTTCCATATGTCCCTAACGTCCAAGACGTCCAAAATGTCTCATATGTCCCTAACGTCCCAGACGTCCCAGCTGTCCCGTATGTCCCTAACGCTCCTGACGTCCCAGACGTCCTAGATGTCCTATATGTCCTTAACGTCCCAGACGTCCCAGATGAGCCATATGTCCCTAACGTCCCAGACGTCCCAGATGTCCCAAAGGTCTTATATATCCTTAATGTCCCAGGCGTATTAGATGTCCCATCTGTCCCATACGTCACTAATGTGCCAGGCGTCCTAAATGTCCCATATGTCTTTAACGTCCCGGACGTCCCAGACGTCCTAGATGTCCCATATGTCCTTAACGTCCCAGACGACCCAGATGTCCCATATGTCCCTAACGTCCCAGACGTCTCAGATGTCCCATATGTCCCATATGTCCCTAATGTCCCAGGCGTCCTAGAAATTCCATATGTCCCTAACGTCCCAGACGTCCCATATGTCCTTAACGTCCCAGACGTCCCAGACGTCCTAAATGTCCCATATGTCCCTAACGTCCCAGACGTCTCAGACGTCCTAGATGTCCTATATGTCCCTAACGTCCCAGACGTCTCAGACGTCCTAAATGTCCCATATGTCCCTAACGTCCCAGACGTCCCATATGTCCTTAACGTCCCAGACGTCTCAGACGTCCTAGATGTCCTATATGTCCCTAACGTCCCAGACGTCTCAGACGTCCTAAATGTCCCATATGTCCCTAACGTCCCAGACGTCCCATATGTCCCTAACGTCCCAGACGTCTCAGACGTCCTAGATGTCCTATATGTCCCTATCGTCCCAGACGTCTCAGACGTCCTAAATGTCCCATATGTCCCTAATGTCCCAGATGTCCTACATGTCCCATATGTCCCTAACGTCCCAGACGTCTCAGACGTCCTAGATGTCCTATATGTCCCTAACGTCCCAGACGTCCCAGATGTCCCATATGTCCCTAATGTCTCAGACGTCCCAGATGTCCCATATGTCCTTAACGTCCCAGACGTCTCAGATGTCCCATATGTCCCATATGTCCCTAATGTCCCAGACGTTTTAAATGTCCCATATGTACTTAAAGTTTCAGACGTCCCAGACGTCCCAGATGTCCCATATGTCCTTAACGTCCCAGACGTCCCAGATGTCCCATATGTAACTAACGTCCCAGACGTCCCAGATGTCCCATATGTCCCATATGTCCCTAATGTCCCAGGCGTCCCAGATGTCCCATATGTCCCATATGTCCCATATGTCCTTAACGTCCCAGACGTCCCAGATTTACCATATGTCCCCAACGTCCCAGACGTCCCAGTATATCCCACATGTCCTATACCTCCCTAACGTCCCAGACGTCCCAGATGTCCCATATGTCCCTAACGTCCCAGATGTTCCATATGTCCCTAAAGTCCCAGACGTCCTAGATGTCTTATATGTCCCTAACGTCCCAGACGTCCCAGATCTCCCATATGTCCCTAACGTCCCAGACGTGCTAGATGTCCCTTATATCCTTAACGTCCCAGACGTCCCAGATGTCCCATATGCCAATAACGTCCCAGACGTCCCAGATGTCCTATATGTTCCATATGTCCCTAATGTCCCAGGCGTCCCAGACCTCCCATATGTCCCATATGTCCCTAACGTCCAGGGCGTCCTAAATGTCCAATATGTCCTAAACGTCCCAGACGTCCCAGATGTGCCATATGTCCGTAACGTCCCAGACGTCCCAGATGTTCAATGTGTCCCATATGTCCCTAATGTCCCAGGCCTCCTAAATGTCCCAAATGTCCCTAATGTCCCAGGCGTCCTTAATGTCCCATATGTCCGTAACGTCCCAGACGTCCCAGATGTTCAATGTGTCCCATATGTCCCTAATGTCCCAGGCGTCCCAGATGTCCCATATGTCCCAAATGTCCCTAATGTCCCAGGCGTCCTAAATGTCCCATATGTCCTTAACGTTCCAGACGTCCCAGACGTCTTAGATGTCCCAAATGTCCTTAACGTCCCAGACGTACCAGATGTCCCATATGTCCCATATGTTTCTAATGTCCCAGGCGTCCAATATGTTCCATATGTCCCTAACGTCGCAGACGTCCCAGATGTCCTATATGTCCCATATGTCCTAAACGTCCCAGACGTCCCAAATGTCCCATATGTCCCTAATGTCCCAGTTGTCCTAAATGTCCCATATGTCCCTAACGTCCCAGACATCCCAGACGTCCCAGATGTCCCATATGTCCTAAACGTCCCAGACGTCCCAAATGTCCCATATGTCCCTAATGTCCCAGGCGTCCTAAATGTCCCATATGTCCTTAACGTCCCAGACGTCCCAGACGCCCTAGATGTCCCATATGTCATTAACGTCCCGGACGTCCCAGATGTCCCATATGTCCCTAACGTCCCAGACGTCCCAGATGTCCCATATGTCCCATATGTCCCTAATGTCCGAGGCGTCCCAGATGTCCCATATGTCCCACATGTCCCTAATGTCCCAGGCGTCCTAAATGTCCCATATGTACTTAAAGTCCCAGACGTCCCAGACGTCCTAGATGTCCCATATGTCCTTAAAGCCCCAGACGTCCCAGATGTCCCATATGTCCGATGTGTCCCTAATGACCCAGGCGTCCTAGATGTTCCATATGTCACTAACGTCCAAGACGTCCTAAATGTCCCATATGTCCCTAACGTCTCAGACGTCCCAGCTGTCCCGTATGTCCCTAACGCCCCTGACGTGCCAGACGTCCTAGATGTCCTATATGTCCTTAACGTCCCAGACGTCCCAGATGAGCCATATGTCCCTGACGTCCCAGACGTCCCAGATGTCCCATATGTCCCTAACGTCCCAGACGTCCTAGATGACCCATATGTCCTTAACGTCCCAGACGTCCCAGATGACCCATACGTCCCTAACGTCCCAGACGTCCGAGTTGTCCCAAAGGTCTTATATATCCCTAATGTCCCAGGCGTATTAAATGTCCCATATGTCTCATATGTCCTTAAAGTCCCAGACTTCCCAGATGTCCCATATGTCCTTAACGTCCAAGACGTCCCAGATTTACCATATGTCCCCTAACGTCCCAGACGTCCCAGATGTCCAATATGTCCCATATGTCCCTAATGTCCCAGACGTCCTAGATGTCCCATATATCCTTAACGTCCCAGACGTCCCAGTATATCCCATATGTCCTATACCTCCCTAACGTCCCAGACGTCCCAGATGTCCCGTATGTCCCTAACGTCCCAGATGTTCCATATGTCCCTAAAGTCCCAGACGTCCTAGATGTCTTATATGTCCCTAACGTCCCAGACGTGCTAGATGTCCCTTATATCCTTAACGTCCTAGACGTCCCAGATGTCCCATATGCCAATAACGTCCCAGACGTCCCAGATGTCCTATATATCCCATATGTCCCTAATGTCCCAGGCGTCCCAGACCTCCCATATGTCCCATATGTCCTTAACGTCCAGGGCGTCCTAAATGTCCAATATGTCCTTAACGTCCCAGACGTCCCAGACGTCCTAGATGTCCCATATGTACTAAACGTCCCAGACGTCCCAGATGTCCCATATGTCCGTAACGTCCCAGACGTCCCAGGTGTTCAATGTGTCCCATATGTCCCTAATGTCCCAGGCCTCCTAAATATCCCATATGTCCTTAACGTCCCAGGCGTCCCAGATGTCCCATATGTCCGTAACGTCCCAGACGTCCCAGATGTTCAATGTGTCCCATATGTCCCTAATGTCCCAGGCGTCCCAGATGTCCCATATGTCCCAAATGTCCCTAATGTCCCAGGCGTCCTAAATGTCCCATATGTCCTTAACGTTCCAGACGTCCCAGACGTCTTAGATGTCCCAAATGTCCTTAACGTCTTAGATGTCCCAATGTCCCATATGTTTCTAATGTCCCAGGCGTCCTAGATGTTCCATATGTCCCTAACGTCCAAGACGTCCCAGATGTCCTATATGTCTCATATGTCCTTAACGTCCCAGACGTCCCAGATGTCCCATATGTCCTTAACGTCTCAGACGTCCCAAATGTCCCATATGTCCTTAACGTCATAGACGTCCCAGATGTCCCATATGTCCCATATGTCATTAACGTCCCGGACGTCCCAGATGTCCCATATGTCCCTAACGTCCCAGACGTCCCAGATGTCCCATATGTCCCATATGTCCCTAATGTCCCAAGCGTCCTAAATGTCCCATATGTCCTTAAAGTCCCAGACGTCCCAGACGTCCAGACGTCCCAGATGTCCCATATGTCCCATGTGTCCCTAATGACCCAGGCGTCCTAGATGTTCCATATGTCCCTAACGTCCAAGACGTCCTAAATGTCTCATATGTCCCTAACGTCCCAGACGTCCCAGCTGTCCCGTATGTCCCTAACGCTCCTGACGTCCCAGACGTCCTAGATGTCCTATATGTCCTTAACGTCCCAGACGTCCCAGATGAGCCATATGTCCCTAACGTCCCAGACGTCCCAGATGTCCCAAAGGTCTTATATATCCTTAATGTCCCAGGCGTATTAGATGTCCCATCTGTCCCATACGTCACTAATGTGCCAGGCGTCCTAAATGTCCCATATGTCTTTAACGTCCCGGACGTCCCAGAAGTCCTAGATGTCCCATATGTCCTTAACGTCCCAGACGACCCAGATGTCCCATATGTCCCTAACGTCCCAGACGTCTCAGATGTCCCATATGTCCCATATGTCCCTAATGTCCCAGGCGTCCTAGAAATTCCATATGTCCCTAACGTCCCAGACGTCCCATATGTCCTTAACGTCCCAGACGTCCCAGACGTCCTAAATGTCCCATATGTCCCTAACGTCCCAGACGTCTCAGACGTCCTAGATGTCCTATATGTCCCTAACGTCCCAGACGTCTCAGACGTCCTAAATGTCCCATATGTCCCTAACGTCCCAGACGTCCCATATGTCCTTAACGTCCCAGACGTCTCAGACGTCCTAGATGTCCTATATGTCCCTAACGTCCCAGACGTCTCAGACGTCCTAAATGTCCCATATGTCCCTAACGTCCCAGACGTCCCATATGTCCCTAACGTCCCAGACGTCTCAGACGTCCTAGATGTCCTATATGTCCCTATCGTCCCAGACGTCTCAGACGTCCTAAATGTCCCATATGTCCCTAATGTCCCAGATGTCCTACATGTCCCATATGTCCCTAACGTCCCAGACGTCTCAGACGTCCTAGATGTCCTATATGTCCCTAACGTCCCAGACGTCCCAGATGTCCCATATGTCCCTAATGTCTCAGACGTCCCAGATGTCCCATATGTCCTTAACGTCCCAGACGTCTCAGATGTCCCATATGTCCCATATGTCCCTAATGTCCCAGACGTTTTAAATGTCCCATATGTACTTAAAGTTTCAGACGTCCCAGACGTCTCAGATGTCCCATATGTCCTTAACGTCCCAGACGTCCCAGATGTCCCATATGTAACTAACGTCCCAGACGTCCCAGATGTCCCATATGTCCCATATGTCCCTAATGTCCCAGGCGTCCCAGATGTCCCATATGTCCCATATGTCCCATATGTCCTTAACGTCCCAGACGTCCCAGATTTACCATATGTCCCCAACGTCCCAGACGTCCCAGTATATCCCACATGTCCTATACCTCCCTAACGTCCCAGACGTCCCAGATGTCCCATATGTCCCTAACGTCCCAGATGTTCCATATGTCCCTAAAGTCCCAGACGTCCTAGATGTCTTATATGTCCCTAACGTCCCAGACGTCCCAGATCTCCCATATGTCCCTAACGTCCCAGACGTGCTAGATGTCCCTTATATCCTTAACGTCCCAGACGTCCCAGATGTCCCATATGCCAATAACGTCCCAGACGTCCCAGATGTCCTATATGTTCCATATGTCCCTAATGTCCCAGGCGTCCCAGACCTCCCATATGTCCCATATGTCCCTAACGTCCAGGGCGTCCTAAATGTCCAATATGTCCTAAACGTCCCAGACGTCCCAGATGTGCCATATGTCCGTAACGTCCCAGACGTCCCAGATGTTCAATGTGTCCCATATGTCCCTAATGTCCCAGGCCTCCTAAATGTCCCATATGTCCTTAACGTCCCAGGCGTCCCAGATGTCCCATATGTCCGTAACGTCCCAGACGTCCCAGATGTTCAATGTGTCCCATATGTCCCTAATGTCCCAGGCGTCCCAGATGTCCCATATGTCCCAAATGTCCCTAATGTCCCAGGCGTCCTAAATGTCCCATATGTCCTTAACGTTCCAGACGTCCCAGACGTCTTAGATGTCCCAAATGTCCTTAACGTCCCAGACGTACCAGATGTCCCATATGTCCCATATGTTTCTAATGTCCCAGGCGTCCAATATGTTCCATATGTCCCTAACGTCGCAGACGTCCCAGATGTCCTATATGTCCCATATGTCCTAAACGTCCCAGACGTCCCAAATGTCCCATATGTCCCTAATGTCTCAGTTGTCCTAAATGTCCCATATGTCCCTAACGTCCCAGACATCCCAGACGTCCCAGATGTCCCATATATCCTAAACGTCCCAGACGTCCCAAACGTCCCATATGTCCCTAATGTCCCAGGCGTCCTAAATGTCCCATATGTCCTTAACGTCCCAGACGTCCCAGACGCCCTAGATGTCCCATATGTCATTAACGTCCCGGACGTCCCAGATGTCCCATATGTCCCTAACGTCCCAGACGTCCCAGATGTCCCATATGTCCCATATGTCCCTAACGTCCGAGGCGTCCCAGATGTCCCATATGTCCCACATGTCCCTAATGTCCCACGCGTCCTAAATGTCCCATATGTACTTAAAGTCCCAGACGTCCTAGATGTCCCATATGTCCTTAAAGCCCCAGCCGTCCCAGATGTCCCATATGTCCGATGTGTCCCTAATGACCCAGGCGTCCTAGATGTTCCATATGTCACTAACGTCCAAGACATCCTAAATGTCCCATATGTCCCTAACGTCTCAGACGTCCCAGCTGTCCCGTATGTCCCTAACGCTCCTGACGTGCCAGACGTCCTAGATGTCCTATATGTCCTTAACGTCCCAGACGTCCCAGATGAGCCATATGTCCCTGACGTCCCAGACGTCCCAGATGTCCCATATGTCCCTAACGTCCCAGACGTCCTAGATGACCCATATGTCCTTAACGTCCCAGACGTCCCAGATGACCCATACGTCCCTAACGTCCCAGACGTCCGAGATGTCCCAAAGGTCTTATATATCCCTAATGTCCCAGGCGTATTAAATGTCCCATATGTCTCATATGTCCTTAAAGTCCCAGACGTCCCAGATGTCCCATATGTCCGATGTGTCCCTAATGACCCAAGCGTCCTAGATGTTCCATATGTCCCTAATGTCCAAGACGTCCTAAATGTCCCATATGTCCCTAACGTCCCAGACGTCCCAGCTGTCCCGTATGTCCCTAACGCCCCTGACGTCCCAGACGTCCTAGATGTCCTATATGTCCTTAACGTCCCAGACGTCCCAGATGAGCCATATGTCCCTGACGTCTCAGACGTCCCAGATGTCCCATATGTCCCTAACGTCACAGACGTCCTAGATGTCCCATATGTCCTTAACGTCCCAGACGTCCCAGATGAGCCATATGTCCCTGACGTCCCAGACGTCCCAGATGTCCCATATGTCCTTAACGTCCCAGACGTCCCAGATGTCCCAAATGTCAATAACGTCCCAGACGTTCCAGATGTCCTATATGTCCCACATGTCCCTAATGTCCCAGGCGTCCCAGACCTCCCATATGTCCCATATGTCCCTAATGTCCAGGGCGTCCTAAATGTCCCATATGTCCTTAACGTCCCAGACGTCCCACACGTCCTAGATGTCCCATATGTCCTTAACGTCCCAGACGTCCCAGATATCCCATATGTCCCTAATGTCCAGGGCGTCCTAAATGTCCCATATCTCCTTAACGTCCTAGACGTCCCAGACTTCCTAGGTGTCCCAAATGTCCTTAACGTCCCAGACGTCCCAGATGTCCCATATGTTTCATATGTTTCTAATGTCCCAGGCGTCCTAGATGTTCCATATGTCCCTAACGTCTCAGACGTCCCAGATGTCCTAGATGTCCCATATGTCCTTAACGTCCCAGACGTCCCAGATGTCCCATATATCCCTAACGTCCCAGACGTCGCAGATGTCCCGTATGTCCCTAATATCCCAGGCGTAGTAAATGTCCCATATGTCCTTAACGTCCCAGACGTCCCAGACGCCCTAGATGTCCCATATGTCCTTAACGGCCCAGACGTCCCAGACGTCCTAGATGTCCCATATGTCCCTAGCATCCCAGACGTCCCAGATGTCCCATATGTCCTTAACGTCCCAGACGTCCCAGATGTCCCATATGTAACTAACGTCCCAGACGTCCCAGACGCCCTAGATGTCCCATATGTCCTTAACGGCCCAGACGTCCCAGACGTCCCAGATGTCCCATATGTCCCTAGCATCCCAGACGTCCCAGATGTCCCATATGTCCTTAACGTCCCAGACTTCCCAGACGCCCTAGATGTCCCATATGTCCTTAACGGCCCAGACGTCCCAGACGTCCCAGATGTCCCATATGTCCCTAGCATCCCAGACGTCCCAGATGTCCCATATGTCCTTAACGTCCCAGACGTCCCAGATGTCCCATATGTAACTAACGTCCCAGACGTCCCAGATGTCCCATATGTCCCATATGTCCCTAATGTCCCAGGCGTCCCAGATGTCCCATATGTCCCATATGTCCCTAACGTCCCAGACATCCCAGACGTCCCAGATGTCCCATATGTCCTAAACGTCCCAGACGTCCCAAATGTCCCATATGTCCCTAATGTCCCAGGCGTCCTAAATGTCCCATATGTCCTTAACGTCCCAGACGTCCCAGACGCCCTAGATGTCCCATATGTCATTAACGTCCCGGACGTCCCAGATGTCCCATATGTCCCTAACGTCCCAGACGTCCCAGATGTCCCATATGTCTCATATGTCCCTAATGTCCGAGGCGTCCCAGATGTCCCATATGTCCCATATGTCCCTAATGTCCCAGACGTCCTAGATGTCCCATATGTCCTTAACGTCCCAGACGTCCCAGATGACCCATACGTCCCTAACGTCCAGGGCGTCCTAAATGTCCCATATCTCCTTAACGTCCTAGACGTCCCAGACTTCCTAGGTGTCCCAAATGTCCTTAACGTCCCAGACGTCCCAGATGTCCCATATGTTTCATATGTTTCTAATGTCCCAGGCGTCCTAGATGTTCCATATGTCACTAACGTCCAAGACGTCCTAAATGTCCCATATGTCCCTAACGTCTCAGACGTCCCAGCTGTCCCGTATGTCCCTAACGCCCCTGACGTGCCAGACGTCCTAGATGTCCTATATGTCCTTAACGTCCCAGAGGTCCCAGATGAGCCATATGTCCCTGACGTCCCAGACGTCCCAGATGTCCCATATGTCCCTAACGTCCCAGACGTCCTAGATGTCCCATATGTCCTTAACGTCCCAGACGTCCCAGATGACCCATACGTCCCTAACGTCCCAGACGTCCGAGATGTCCCAAAGGTCTTATATATCCCTAATGTCCCAGGCGTATTAAATGTCCCATATGTCTCATATGTCCTTAAAGTCCTAGACGTCCCAGATGTCCCATATGTCCGATGTGTCCCTAATGACCCAAGCGTCCTAGATGTTCCATATGTCCCTAATGTCCAAGACGTCCTAAATGTCCCATATGTCCCTAACGTCCCAGACGTCCCAGCTGTCCCGTATGTCCCTAACGCCCCTGACGTCCCAGACGTCCTAGTTGTCCTATATGTCCTTAACGTCCCAGACGTCCCAGATGAGCCATATGTCCCTGACGTCTCAGACGTCCCAGATGTCCCATATGTCCCTAACGTCACAGACGTCCTAGATGTCCCATATGTCCTTAACGTCCCAGACGTCCCAGATGAGCCATATGTCCCTGCCGTCCCAGACGTCCCAGATGTCCCATATGTCCTTAACGTCCCAGACGTCCCAGATGTCCCAAATGTCAATAACGTCCCAGACGTTCCAGATGTCCTATATGTCCCATATGTCCCTAATGTCCCAGGCGTCCCAGATCTCCCATATGTCCCATATGTCCCAAATGTCCAGGGCGTCCTAAATGTCCCATATGTCCTTAACGTCCCAGACGTCCCAGACGTCCTAGATGTCCCATATGTCCTTAACGTCCCAGACGTCCCAGATATCCCATATGTCCCTAATGTCCAGGGCGTCCTAAATGTCCCATATCTCCTTAACGTCCTAGACGTCCCAGACTTCCTAGGTGTCCCAAATGTTTCATATGTTTCTAATGTCCCAGGCGTCCTAGATGTTCCATATGTCCCTAACGTCTCAGACGTCCCAGATGTCCTAGATGTCCCATATGTCCTTAACGTCCCAGACGTCCCAGATGTCCCATATGTTTCATATGTTTCTAATGTCCCAGGCGTCCTAGATGTTCCATATGTCCCTAACGTCTCAGACGTCCCAGATGTCCTAGATGTCCCATATGTCCTTAACGTCCCAGACGTCCCAGACGTCCCATATGTCCCATATGTCCTTAATGTCCCAGACGTCCCAGATATCCCATATGTCCTATATCTCCCTAACGTCCCAGACGTCCTATATGTCCCATATATCCTTAACGTCCCAGACGTCCCAGATATCCCATATGTCCTATATCTCCCTAACGTCCCAGACGTCCCAGATGTCCTATATGTCCCTAACGTACCAGATGTTCCATATGTCCCTAACGTCCCAGACGTCCTAGATGTCTTATATGCCCTTAACGTCCCAGACGTCCCAGATCTCCCATATGTCCCTAACGTCCCAGACGTCCTAGGTGTCCCTTATATCCTTAATGTCCCAGACGTCCCAGATGTCCCATATGTCAATAACGTCCCAGACGTCCCAGATGTCCTATATGTCCCATATGTCCCTAATGCCCCAGGCGTCCCAGACCTCCCATATGTCCCATATGTCCCTAATGTCCAGGGCGTCCTAAATGTCCCATATGTCCTTAACGTCCCAGACGTCCCAGACGTCCTAGATGTCCCATATGTCCTTAACGTCCCAGACGTCCCAGATATCACATATGTCCCATATGTCCCTAATGTCCAGGGCGTCCTAAATGTCCCATATCTCCTTAACGTCCCAGACATCCCAGACGTCCTAGATGCCCCAAATGTCCTTAACGTCCCAGACGTCCCAGATGTCCCATATGTTTCATATGTTTCTGATGTCCCAGGCGTCCTAGATGTTCCATATGTCCCTAACGTCCCAGACGTCTCAGATGCCCTAGATGTCTCATATGTCCTTAACGTCCCAGACGTCCCAGATGTCCCATATGTCCCTAACGTCCCAGACGTCCCAGATGTCCCATATGTCCCTAATATCTTAGGCGTAGTAAATGTCCCATATGTCCTTAACGTCCCAGACGTCCCAGACGCCCTAGATGTCCCATATGTCCTTAACGTCCCAGACGTCCCAGACGCCCTAGATGTCCCATATGTCCTTAACTTCCCAGACGTCCCAGACGTCCCAGATGTCCCATATGTCCGTAACGTCCCAGACGTCCCAGGTGTTCAATGTGTCCCATATGTCCCTAATGTCCCAGGCCTCCTAAATATCCCATATGTCCTTAACGTCCCAGGCGTCCCAGATGTCCCATATGTCCGTAACGTCCCAGACGTCCCAGATGTTCAATGTGTCCCATATGTCCCTAATGTCCCAGGCGTCCCAGATGTCCCATATGTCCCAAATGTCCCTAATGTCCCAGGCGTCCTAAATGTCCCATATGTCCTTAACGTTCCAGACGTCCCAGACGTCTTAGATGTCCCAAATGTCCTTAACGTCTTAGATGTCCCATATGTTTCTAATGTCCCAGGCGTCCTAGATGTTCCATATGTCCCTAACGTCCCAGACGTCCCAGATGTCTTATATGTCTCATATGTCCTTAACGTCCCAGACGTCCCAGATGTCCCATATGTCCTTAACGTCTCAGATGTCCCATATGTCCCATATGTCATTAACGTCCCGGACGTCCCAGATGTCCCATATGTCCCTAACGTCCCAGACGTCCCAGATGTCCCATATGTCCCATATGTCCCTAATGTCCGAGGCGTCCCAGATGTCCCATATGTCCCTAATGTCCCAAGCGTCCTAAATGTCCCATATGTCCTTAAAGTCCCAGACGTCCCAGACGTCCAGACGTCCCAGATGTCCCATATGTCCCATGTGTCCCTAATGACCCAGGCGTCCTAGATGTTCCATATGTCCCTAACGTCCAAGACGTCCTAAATGTCTCATATGTCCCTAACGTCCCAGACGTCCCAGCTGTCCCGTATGTCCCTAACGCTCCTGACGTCCCAGACGTCCTAGATGTCCTATATGTCCTTAACGTCCCAGACGTCCCAGATGAACCATATGTCCCATATGTCCCTAATGTCCGAGGCGTCCCAGATGTCCCATATGTCCCATATGTCCCTAATGTCCCAAGCGTACTAAATGTCCCATATGTCCTTAAAGTCCCAGACGTCCCAGACGTCCAGACGTCCCAGATGTCCCATATGTCCCATGTGTCCCTAATGACCCAGGCGTCCTAGATGTTCCGTATGTCCCTAACGTCCAAGACGTCCTAAATGTCTCATATGTCCCTAACGTCCCAGACGTCCCAGCTGTCCCGTATGTCCCTAACGCTCCTGACGTCCCAGACGTCCTAGATGTCCTATATGTCCTTAACGTCCCAGACGTCCCAGATGAGCCATATGTCCAATATGTCCCTAATGTCCCAGACGTTTTAAATGTCTCATATGTCGTTATCGTTTCAGACGTCCCAGACGTCCTAGATGTATCATATGTCCTTAACGTCCCAGACGTCCCAGATGTCCCAAAGGTCTTATATATCCTTAATATCCCAGGCGTCCCAGATGTCCCATATGTCCCATATGTCCCTAATGTCCCAGACGTTTTAAATGTCTCATATGTCGTTATCGTTTCAGACGTCCCAGACGTCCTAGATGTATCATATGTCCTTAACGTCCCAGACGTCCCAGATGTCCCATATGTCCCATATGTCCCTAATGTCCCAAGCGCCCTAAATGTCCCATATGTCCCATATGTCCCTAATGTCCCAGACGTTTTAAATGTCTCATATGTCGTTATCGTTTCAGACGTCCCAGACGTCCTAGATGTATCATATGTCCTTAACGTCCCTAACGTCCCAGACGTCCGAGATGTCCCAAAGGTCTTATATATCCCTAATGTCCCAGGCGTATTAAATGTCCCATATGTCTCATATGTCCTTAAAGTCCCAGACGTCCCAGATGTCCCATATGTCCGATGTGTCCCTAATGACCCAAGCGTCCTAGATGTTCCATATGTCCCTAATGTCCAAGACGTCCTAAATGTCCCATATGTCCCTAACGTCCCAGACGTCCCAGCTGTCCCGTATGTCCCTAACGCCCCTGACGTCCCAGACGTCCTAGATGTCCTATATGTCCTTAACGTCCCAGACGTCCCAGATGAGCCATATGTCCCTGACGTCTCAGACGTCCCAGATGTCCCATATGTCCCTAACGTCACAGACGTCCTAGATGTCCCATATGTCCTTAACGTCCCAGACGTCCCAGATGAGCCATATGTCCCTGACGTCCCAGACGTCCCAGATGTCCCATATGTCCTTAACGTCCCAGACGTCCCAGATGTCCCAAATGTCAATAACGTCCCAGACGTTCCAGATGTCCTATATGTCCCACATGTCCCTAATGTCCCAGGCGTCCCAGACCTCCCATATGTCCCATATGTCCCTAATGTCCAGGGCGTCCTAAATGTCCCATATGTCCTTAACGTCCCAGACGTCCCAGACGTCCTAGATGTCCCATATGTCCTTAACGTCCCAGACGTCCCAGATATCCCATATGTCCCTAATGTCCAGGGCGTCATAAATGTCCCATATCTCCTTAACGTCCTAGACGTCCCAGACTTCCTAGGTGTCCCAAATGTCCTTAACGTCCCAGACGTCCCAGATGTCCCATATGTTTCATATGTTTCTAATGTCCCAGGCGTCCTAGATGTTCCATATGTCCCTAACGTCTCAGACGTCCCAGATGTCCTAGATGTCCCATATGTCCTTAACGTCCCAGACGTCCCAGATGTCCCATATATCCCTAACGTCCCAGACGTCGCAGATGTCCCGTATGTCCCTAATATCCCAGGCGTAGTAAATGTCCCATATGTCCTTAACGTCCCAGACGTCCCAGACGCCCTAGATGTCCCATATGTCCTTAACGGCCCAGACGTCCCAGACGTCCTAGATGTCCCATATGTCCCTAGCATCCCAGACGTCCCAGATGTCCCATATGTCCTTAACGTCCCAGACGTCCCAGATGTCCCATATGTAACTAACGTCCCAGACGTCCCAGACGCCCTAGATGTCCCATATGTCCTTAACGGCCCAGACGTCCCAGACGTCTCAGATGTCCCATATGTCCCTAGCATCCCAGACGTCCCAGATGTCCCATATGTCCTTAACGTCCCAGACTTCCCAGACGCCCTAGATGTCCCATATGTCCTTAACGGCCCAGACGTCCCAGACGTCCCAGATGTCCCATATGTCCCTAGCATCCCAGACGTCCCAGATGTCCCATATGTCCTTAACGTCCCAGACGTCCCAGATGTCCCATATGTAACTAACGTCCCAGACGTCCCAGATGTCCCATATGTCCCATATGTCCCTAATGTCCCAGGCGTCCCAGATGTCCCATATGTCCCATATGTCCCTAACGTCCCAGACATCCCAGACGTCCCAGATGTCCCATATGTCCTAAACGTCCCAGACGTCCCAAATGTCCCATATGTCCCTAATGTCCCAGGCGTCCTAAATGTCCCATATGTCCTTAACGTCCCAGACGTCCCAGACGCCCTAGATGTCCCATATGTCATTAACGTCCCGGACGTCCCAGATGTCCCATATGTCCCTAACGTCCCAGACGTCCCAGATGTCCCATATGTCTCATATGTCCCTAATGTCCGAGGCGTCCCAGATGTCCCATATGTCCCATATGTCCCTAATGTCCCAGACGTCCTAGATGTCCCATATGTCCTTAACGTCCCAGACGTCCCAGATGACCCATACGTCCCTAACGTCCAGGGCGTCCTAAATGTCCCATATCTCCTTAACGTCCTAGACGTCCCAGACTTCCTAGGTGTCCCAAATGTCCTTAACGTCCCAGACGTCCCAGATGTCCCATATGTTTCATATGTTTCTAATGTCCCAGGCGTCCTAGATGTTCCATATGTCACTAACGTCCAAGACGTCCTAAATGTCCCATATGTCCCTAACGTCTCAGACGTCCCAGCTGTCCCGTATGTCCCTAACGCCCCTGACGTGCCAGACGTCCTAGATGTCCTATATGTCCTTAACGTCCCAGAGGTCCCAGATGAGCCATATGTCCCTGACGTCCCAGACGTCCCAGATGTCCCATATGTCCCTAACGTCCCAGACGTCCTAGATGTCCCATATGTCCTTAACGTCCCAGACGTCCCAGATGACCCATACGTCCCTAACGTCCCAGACGTCCGAGATGTCCCAAAGGTCTTATATATCCCTAATGTCCCAGGCGTATTAAATGTCCCATATGTCTCATATGTCCTTAAAGTCCTAGACGTCCCAGATGTCCCATATGTCCGATGTGTCCCTAATGACCCAAGCGTCCTAGATGTTCCATATGTCCCTAATGTCCAAGACGTCCTAAATGTCCCATATGTCCCTAACGTCCCAGACGTCCCAGCTGTCCCGTATGTCCCTAACGCCCCTGACGTCCCAGACGTCCTAGTTGTCCTATATGTCCTTAACGTCCCAGACGTCCCAGATGAGCCATATGTCCCTGACGTCTCAGACGTCCCAGATGTCCCATATGTCCCTAACGTCACAGACGTCCTAGATGTCCCATATGTCCTTAACGTCCCAGACGTCCCAGATGAGCCATATGTCCCTGCCGTCCCAGACGTCCCAGATGTCCCATATGTCCTTAACGTCCCAGACGTCCCAGATGTCCCAAATGTCAATAACGTCCCAGACGTTCCAGATGTCCTATATGTCCCATATGTCCCTAATGTCCCAGGCGTCCCAGATCTCCCATATGTCCCATATGTCCCTAATGTCCAGGGCGTCCTAAATGTCCCATATGTCCTTAACGTCCCAGACGTCCCAGATGAGCCATATGTCCCTGCCGTCCCAGACGTCCCAGATGTCCCATATGTCCTTAACGTCCCAGACGTCCCAGATGTCCCAAATGTCAATAACGTCCCAGACGTTCCAGATGTCCTATATGTCCCATATGTCCCTAATGTCCCAGGCGTCCCAGATCTCCCATATGTCCCATATGTCCCTAATGTCCAGGGCGTCCTAAATGTCCCATATCTCCTTAACGTCCTAGACGTCCCAGACTTCCTAGGTGTCCCAAATGTTTCATATGTTTCTAATGTCCCAGGCGTCCTAGATGTTCCATATGTCCCTAACGTCTCAGACGTCCCAGATGTCCTAGATGTCCCATATGTCCTTAACGTCCCAGACGTCCCAGATGTCCCATATGTTTCATATGTTTCTAATGTCCCAGGCGTCCTAGATGTTCCATATGTCCCTAACGTCTCAGACGTCCCAGATGTCCTAGATGTCCCATATGTCCTTAACGTCCCAGACGTCCCAGACGTCCCATATGTCCCATATGTCCTTAATGTCCCAGACGTCCCAGATATCCCATATGTCCTATATCTCCCTAACGTCCCAGACGTCCTATATGTCCCATATATCCTTAACGTCCCAGACGTCCCAGATATCCCATATGTCCTATATCTCCCTAACGTCCCAGACGTCCCAGATGTCCTATATGTCCCTAACGTCCCAGATGTTCCATATGTCCCTAACGTCCCAGACGTCCTAGATGTCTTATATGCCCTTAACGTCCCAGACGTCCCAGATCTCCCATATGTCCCTAACGTCCCAGACGTCCTAGGTGTCCCTTATATCCTTAATGTCCCAGACGTCCCAGATGTCCCATATGTCAATAACGTCCCAGACGTCCCAGATGTCCTATATGTCCCATATGTCCCTAATGCCCCAGGCGTCCCAGACCTCCCATATGTCCCATATGTCCCTAATGTCCAGGGCGTCCTAAATGTCCCATATGTCCTTAACGTCCCAGACGTCCCAGACGTCCTAGATGTCCCATATGTCCTTAACGTCCCAGACGTCCCAGATATCACATATGTCCCATATGTCCCTAATGTCCAGGGCGTCCTAAATGTCCCATATCTCCTTAACGTCCCAGACATCCCAGACGTCCTAGATGCCCCAAATGTCCTTAACGTCCCAGACGTCCCAGATGTCCCATATGTTTCATATGTTTCTGATGTCCCAGGCGTCCTAGATGTTCCATATGTCCCTAACGTCCCAGACGTCCCAGACGTCCCAGATGTCCCATATGTCCCTAATATCTTAGGCGTAGTAAATGTCCCATATGTCCTTAACGTCCCAGACGTCCCAGACGCCCTAGATGTCCCATATGTCCTTAACGTCCCAGACGTCCCAGACGCCCTAGATGTCCCATATGTCCTTAACTTCCCAGACGTCCCAGACGTCCCAGATGTCCCATATGTCCGTAACGTCCCAGACGTCCCAGGTGTTCAATGTGTCCCATATGTCCCTAATGTCCCAGGCCTCCTAAATATCCCATATGTCCTTAACGTCCCAGGCGTCCCAGATGTCCCATATGTCCGTAACGTCCCAGACGTCCCAGATGTTCAATGTGTCCCATATGTCCCTAATGTCCCAGGCGTCCCAGATGTCCCATATGTCCCAAATGTCCCTAATGTCCCAGGCGTCCTAAATGTCCCATATGTCCTTAACGTTCCAGACGTCCCAGACGTCTTAGATGTCCCAAATGTCCTTAACGTCTTAGATGTCCCATATGTTTCTAATGTCCCAGGCGTCCTAGTTGTTCCATATGTCCCTAACGTCCCAGACGTCCCAGATGTCTTATATGTCTCATATGTCCTTAACGTCCCAGACGTCCCAGATGTCCCATATGTCCTTAACGTCTCAGACGTCCCAAATGTCCCATATGTCCTTAACGTCCCAGACGGCCCAGATGTCCCATATGTCCCATATGTCATTAACGTCCCGGACGTCCCAGATGTCCCATATGTCCCTAACGTCCCAGACGTCCCAGATGTCCCATATGTCCCATATGTCCCTAATGTCCGAGGCGTCCCAGATGTCCCATATGTCCCTAATGTCCCAAGCGTCCTAAATGTCCCATATGTCCTTAAAGTCCCAGACGTCCCAGACGTCCAGACGTCCCAGATGTCCCATATGTCCCATGTGTCCCTAATGACCCAGGCGTCCTAGATGTTCCATATGTCCCTAACGTCCAAGACGTCCTAAATGTCTCATATGTCCCTAACGTCCCAGACGTCCCAGCTGTCCCGTATGTCCCTAACGCTCCTGACGTCCCAGACGTCCTAGATGTCCTATATGTCCTTAACGTCCCAGACGTCCCAGATGAACCATATGTCCCATATGTCCCTAATGTCCGAGGCGTCCCAGATGTCCCATATGTCCCATATGTCCCTAATGTCCCAAGCGTACTAAATGTCCCATATGTCCTTAAATTCCCAGACGTCCCAGACGTCCAGACGTCCCAGATGTCCCATATGTCCCATGTGTCCCTAATGACCCAGGCGTCCTAGATGTTCCGTATGTCCCTAACGTCCAAGACGTCCTAAATGTCTCATATGTCCCTAACGTCCCAGACGTCCCAGCTGTCCCGTATGTCCCTAACGCTCCTGACGTCCCAGACGTCCTAGATGTCCTATATGTCCTTAACGTCCCAGACGTCCCAGATGAGCCATATGTCCAATATGTCCCTAATGTCCCAGACGTTTTAAATGTCTCATATGTCGTTATCGTTTCAGACGTCCCAGACGTCCTAGATGTATCATATGTCCTTAACGTCCCAGACGTCCCAGATGTCCCAAAGGTCTTATATATCCTTAATATCCCAGGCGTCCCAGATGTCCCATATGTCCCATATGTCCCTAATGTCCCAGACGTTTTAAATGTCTCATATGTCGTTATCGTTTCAGACGTCCCAGACGTCCTAGATGTATCATATGTCCTTAACGTCCCAGACGTCCCAGATGTCCCATATGTCCCATATGTCCCTAATGTCCCAAGCGCCCTAAATGTCCCATATGTCCTTAACGTCCCAGACGTGCCAGACGTCCCATATGTCCCATATGTCCTTAATGTCCCAGACGTCCCAGATATCCCATATGTCCTATATCTCCCTAACGTCCCAGACGTCCTATATGTCCCATATATCCTTAACGTCCCAGACGTCCCAGATATCCCATATGTCCTATATCTCCCTAACGTCCCAGACGTCCCAGATGTCCTATATGTCCCTAACGTCCCAGATGTTCCATATGTCCCTAACGTCCCAGACGTCCTAGATGTCTTATATGCCCCTAACGTCCCAGACGTCCCAGATCTCCCATATGTCCCTAACGTCCAAGACGTCCTAGGTGTCCCTTATATCCTTAATGTCCCAGACGTCCCAGATGTCCCATATGTCAATAACGTCCCAGACGTCCCAGATGTCCTATATGTCCCATATGTCCCTAATGCCCCAGGCGTCCCAGACCTCCCATATGTCCCATATGTCCCTAATGTCCAGGGCGTCCTAAATGTCCCATATGTCCTTAACGTCCCAGACGTCTTAGATGTCCCAAATGTCCTTAACGTCTTAGATGTCCCATATGTTTCTAATGTCCCAGGCGTCCTAGATGTTCCATATGTCCCTAACGTCCCAGACGTCCCAGATGTCTTATATGTCTCATATGTCCTTAACGTCCCAGACGTCCCAGATGTCCCATATGTCCTTAACGTCTCAGACGTCCCAAATGTCCCATATGTCCTTAACGTCCCAGACGGCCCAGATGTCCCATATGTCCCATATGTCATTAACGTCCCGGACGTCCCAGATGTCCCATATGTCCCTAACGTCCCAGACGTCCCAGATGTCCCATATGTCCCATATGTCCCTAATGTCCGAGGCGTTCCAGATGTCCCATATGTCCCTAATGTCCCAAGCGTCCTAAATGTCCCATATGTCCTTAAAGTCCCAGACGTCCCAGACGTCCAGACGTCCCAGATGTCCCATATGTCCCATGTGTCCCTAATGACCCAGGCGTCCTAGATGTTCCATATGTCCCTAACGTCCAAGACGTCCTAAATGTCTCATATGTCCCTAACGTCCCAGACGTCCCAGCTGTCCCGTATGTCCCTAACGCTCCTGACGTCCCAGACGTCCTAGATGTCCTATATGTCCTTAACGTCCCAGACGTCCCAGATGAACCATATGTCCCATATGTCCCTAATGTCCGAGGCGTCCCAGATGTCCCATATGTCCCATATGTCCCTAATGTCCCAAGCGTACTAAATGTCCCATATGTCCTTAAAGTCCCAGACGTCCCAGACGTCCAGACGTCCCAGATGTCCCATATGTCCCATGTGTCCCTAATGACCCAGGCGTCCTAGATGTTCCGTATGTCCCTAACGTCCAAGACGTCCTAAATGTCTCATATGTCCCTAACATCCCAGACGTCCCAGCTGTCCCGTATGTCCCTAACGCTCCTGACGTCCCAGACGTCCTAGATGTCCTATATGTCCTTAACGTCCCAGACGTCCCAGATGAGCCATATGTCCAATATGTCCCTAATGTCCCAGACGTTTTAAATGTCTCATATGTCGTTATCGTTTCAGACGTCCCAGACGTCCTAGATGTATCATATGTCCTTAACGTCCCAGACGTCCCAGATGTCCCAAAGGTCTTATATATCCTTAATGTCCCAGGCGTCCCAGATGTCCCATATGTCCCATATGTCCCTAATGTCCCAGACGTTTTAAATGTCTCATATGTCGTTATCGTTTCAGACGTCCCAGACGTCCTAGATGTATCATATGTCCTTAACGTCCCAGACGTCCCAGATGTCCCATATGTCCCATATGTCCCTAATGTCCCAAGCGCCCTAAATGTCCCATATGTCCTTAACGTCCCAGACGTGCCAGACGTCCCATATGTCCCATATGTCCTTAATGTCCCAGACGTCCCAGATATCCCATATGTCCTATATCTCCCTAACGTCCCAGACGTCCTATATGTCCCATATATCCTTAACGTCCCAGACGTCCCAGATATCCCATATGTCCTATATCTCCCTAACGTCCCAGACGTCCCAGATGTCCTATATGTCCCTAACGTCCCAGATGTTCCATATGTCCCTAACGTCCCAGACGTCCTAGATGTCTTATATGCCCCTAACGTCCCAGACGTCCCAGATCTCCCATATGTCCCTAACGTCCAAGACGTCCTAGGTGTCCCTTATATCCTTAATGTCCCAGACGTCCCAGATGTCCCATATGTCAATAACGTCCCAGACGTCCCAGATGTCCTATATGTCCCATATGTCCCTAATGCCCCAGGCGTCCCAGACCTCCCATATGTCCCATATGTCCCTAATGTCCAGGGCGTCCTAAATGTCCCATATGTCCTTAACGTCCCAGACGTCCCAGACGTCCTAGATGTCCCATATGTCCTTAACGTCCCAGACGTCCCAGATATCACATATGTCCCATATGTCCCTAATGTCCCAGACGTTTTAAATGTCTCATATGTCGTTATCGTTTCAGACGTCCCAGACGTCCTAGATATATCATATGTCCTTAACGTCCCAGACGTCCCAGATGTCCCATATGTCCCATATGTCCCTAATGTCCCAAGCGCCCTAAATGTCCCATATGTCCTTAACGTCCCAGACGTCCCAGACGTCCCATATGTCCCATATGTCCTTAATGTCCCAGACGTCCCAGATATCCCATATGTCCTATATCTCCCTAACGTCCCAGACGTCCTATATGTCCCATATATCCTTAACGTCCCAGACGTCCCAGATATCCCATATGTCCTATATCTCCCTAACGTCCCAGACGTCCCAGATGTCCTATATGTCCCTAACGTCCCAGATGTTCCATATGTCCCTAACGTCCCAGACGTTCTAGATGTCTTATATGCCCCTAACGTCCCAGACGTCTCAGATCTCCCATATGTCCCTAACGTCCCAGACGTCCTAGGTGTCTTTTATATCCTTAATGTCCCAGACGTCCCAGATGTCCCATATGTCAATAACGTCCCAGACGTCCCAGATGTCCTATATGTCCCATATGTCCCTAATGCCCCAGGCGTCCCAGACCTCCCATATGTCCCATATGTCCCTAATGTCCAGGGCGTCCTAAATGTCCCATATGTCCTTAACGTCCCAGACGTCCCAGACGTCCTAGATGTCCCATATGTCCTTAACGTCCCAGACGTCCCAGATATCACATATGTCCCATATGTCCCTAATGTCCAGGGCGTCCTAAATGTCCCTTATCTCCTTAACGTCCCAGAAATCCCAGACGTCCTAGATGCCCCAAATGTCCTTAACGTCCCAGACGTCCCAGATGTCCCATATGTTTCATATGTTTCTAATGTCCCAGGCGTCCTAGATGTTCCATATGTCCCTAACGTCCCAGACGTCTCAGATGTCCTAGATGTCCCATATGTCCTTAACGTCCCAGACGTCCCAGATGTCCCATTTGTCCCTAACGTCCCAGACGTCCCAGATGTCCCATATGTCCCTAATATCTTAGGCGTAGTAAATGTCCCATATGTCCTTAACGTCCCAGACGTCCCAGACGCCCTAGATGTCCCATATGTCCTTAACGTCCCAGACGTCCCAGACGCCCTAGATGTCCCATATGTCCTTAACGTCCCAGACGTCCCAGACGTCCCAGATGTCCCATATGCCCCTAGCATCCCAGACGTCCCAG
The DNA here is from genome assembly GCA_940337035.1 of Agriotes lineatus. NCBI lineage: Eukaryota > Metazoa > Arthropoda > Insecta > Coleoptera > Elateridae > Agriotes > Agriotes lineatus. Next base: position 46,213 of record CALNHX010009392.1, read on the forward strand.
ATGTCCCATATGTCCTTAACGTCCCAGTCGTCCCAAATGTCCCATATGTAACTAACGTCCCAGACGTCCCAGATGTCCCATATGTCCCATATGTCCCTAATGTCCCAGGCGTCCCAGATGTCCCATATGTCCCATATGTCCCTAATGTCCCAGGCGTCCTAAATGTCCCATATGTCCTTAACGTCCCAGACGTCCCAGACGTCCTAGATGTCCCATATGTCCTTAACGTCCAAGACGTCCCAGATTTACCATATGTCCCTAACGTCCCAGACGTCCCAGATGTCCAATATGTCCCATATGTCCCTAATGTCCCAGACGTCTAAGATGTCCCATATATCCTTAACGTCCCAGACGTCCCAGTATATCCCATATGTCCTATACCTCCCTAACGTCCCAGACGTCCCAGATGTCCCGTATGTCCCTAACGTCCCAGATGTTCCATATGTCCCTAAAGTCCCAGACGTCCTAGATGTCTTATATGTCCCTAACGTCCCAGACGTGCTAGATGTCCCTTATATCCTTAACGTCCTAGACGTCCCAGATGTCCCATATGCCAATAACGTCCCAGCCGTCCCAGATGTCCTATATATCCCATATGTCCCTAATGTCCCAGGCGTCCCAGACCTCCCATATGTCCCATATGTCCTTAACGTCCAGGGCGTCCTAAATGTCCAATATGTCCTTAACGTCCCAGACGTCCCAGACGTCCTAGATGTCCCATATGTACTAAACGTCCCAGACGTCCCAGATGTCCCATATGTCCGTAACGTCCCAGACGTCCCAGGTGTTCAATGTGTCCCATATGTCCCTAATGTCCCAGGCCTCCTAAATATCCCATATGTCCTTAACGTCCCAGGCGTCCCAGATGTCCCATATGTCCGTAACGTCCCAGACGTCCCAGATGTTCAATGTGTCCCATATGTCCCTAATGTCCCAGGCGTCCCAGATGTCCCATATGTCCCAAATCTCCCTAATGTCCCAGGCGTCCTAAATGTCCCATATGTCCTTAACGTTCCAGACGTCCCAGACGTCTTAGATGTCCCAAATGTCCTTAACGTCTTAGATGTCCCATATGTCCCATATGTTTCTAATGTCCCAGGCGTCCTAGATGTTCCATATGTCCCTAACGTCCCAGACGTCCCAGATGTCCTATATGTCTCATATGTCCTTAACGTCCCAGACGTCCCAGATGTCCCAAAGGTCTTATATATCCTTAATGTCCCAGGCGTCCCAGATGTCCCATATGTCCCATATGTCCCTAATGTCCCAGACGTTTTAAATGTCTCATATGTCGTTATCGTTTCAGACGTCCCAGACGTCCTAGATGTATCATATGTCCTTAACGTCCCAGACGTCCCAGATGTCCCATATGTCCCATATGTCCCTAATGTCCCAAGCGCCCTAAATGTCCCATATGTCCTTAACGTCCCAGACGTCCCAGACGTCCCATATGTCCCATATGTCCTTAATGTCCCAGACGTCCCAGATATCCCATATGTCCTATATCTCCCTAACGTCCCAGACGTCCTATATGTCCCATATATCCTTAACGTCCCAGACGTCCCAGATATCCCATATGTCCTATATCTCCCTAACGTCCCAGACGTCCCAGATGTCCTATATGTCCCTAACGTCCCAGATGTTCCATATGTCCCTAACGTCCCAGACGTCCTAGATGTCTTATATGCCCCTAACGTCCCAGACGTCCCAGATCTCCCATATGTCCCTAACGTCCCAGACGTCCTAGGTGTCCCTTATATCCTTAATGTCCCAGACGTCCCAGATGTCCCATATGTCAACAACGTCCCAGACGTCCCAGACGTCCTATATGTCCCATATGTCCCTAATGCCCCAGGCGTCCCAGACCTCCCATATGTCCCATATGTCCCTAATGTCCAGGGCGTCCTAAATGTCCCATATGTCCTTAACGTCCCAGACGTCCCAGACGTCCTAGATGTCCCATATGTCCTTAACGTCCCAGACGTCCGAGATATCACATATGTCCCATATGTCCCTAATGTCCAGGGCGTCCTAAATGTCCCATATGTCCTTAACGTCCCAGACGTCCCAGATGTCCCATATGTAACTAACGTCCCAGACGTCCCAGACGCCCTAGATGTCCCATATGTCCTTAACGGCCCAGACGTCCCAGACGTCCCAGATGTCCCATATGTCCCTAGCATCCCAGACGTCCCAGATGTCCCATATGTCCTTAACGTCCCAGACTTCCCAGACGCCCTAGATGTCCCATATGTCCTTAACGGCCCAGACGTCCCAGACGTCCCAGATGTCCCATATGTCCCTAGCATCCCAGACGTCCCAGATGTCCCATATGTCTTTAACGTCCCAGACGTCCCAGATGTCCCATATGTAACTAACGTCCCAGACGTCCCAGATGTCCCATATGTCCCATATGTCCCTAATGTCCCAGGCGTCCCAGATGTCCCATATGTCCCATATGTCCCTAACGTCCCAGACATCCCAGACGTCCCAGATGTCCCATATGTCCTAAACGTCCCAGACGTCCCAAATGTCCCATATGTCCCTAATGTCCCAGGCGTCCTAAATGTCCCATATGTCCTTAACGTCCCAGACGTCCCAGACGCCCTAGATGTCCCATATGTCATTAACGTCCCGGACGTCCCAGATGTCCCATATGTCCCTAACGTCCCAGACGTCCCAGATGTCCCATATGTCTCATATGTCCCTAATGTCCGAGGCGTCCCAGATGTCCCATATGTCCCATATGTCCCTAATGTCCCAGACGTCCTAGATGTCCCATATGTCCTTAACGTCCCAGACGTCCCAGATGACCCATACGTCCCTAACGTCCAGGGCGTCCTAAATGTCCCATATCTCCTTAACGTCCTAGACGTCCCAGACTTCCTAGGTGTCCCAAATGTCCTTAACGTCCCAGACGTCCCAGATGTCCCATATGTTTCATATGTTTCTAATGTCCCAGGCGTCCTAGATGTTCCATATGTCACTAACGTCCAAGACGTCCTAAATGTCCCATATGTCCCTAACGTCTCAGACGTCCCAGCTGTCCCGTATGTCCCTAACGCCCCTGACGTGCCAGACGTCCTAGATGTCCTATATGTCCTTAACGTCCCAGAGGTCCCAGATGAGCCATATGTCCCTGACGTCCCAGACGTCCCAGATGTCCCATATGTCCCTAACGTCCCAGACGTCCTAGATGTCCCATATGTCCTTAACGTCCCAGACGTCCCAGATGACCCATACGTCCCTAACGTCCCAGACGTCCGAGATGTCCCAAAGGTCTTATATATCCCTAATGTCCCAGGCGTATTAAATGTCCCATATGTCTCATATGTCCTTAAAGTCCTAGACGTCCCAGATGTCCCATATGTCCGATGTGTCCCTAATGACCCAAGCGTCCTAGATGTTCCATATGTCCCTAATGTCCAAGACGTCCTAAATGTCCCATATGTCCCTAACGTCCCAGACGTCGCAGCTGTCCCGTATGTCCCTAACGCCCCTGACGTCCCAGACGTCCTAGTTGTCCTATATGTCCTTAACGTCCCAGACGTCCCAGATGAGCCATATGTCCCTGACGTCTCAGACGTCCCAGATGTACCATATGTCCCTAACGTCACAGACGTCCTAGATGTCCCATATGTCCTTAACGTCCCAGACGTCCCAGATGAGCCATATGTCCCTGCCGTCCCAGACGTCCCAGATGTCCCATATGTCCTTAACGTCCCAGACGTCCCAGATGTCCCAAATGTCAATAACGTCCCAGACGTTCCAGATGTCCTATATGTCCCATATGTCCCTAATGTCCCAGGCGTCCCAGATCTCCCATATGTCCCATATGTCCCTAATGTCCAGGGCGTCCTAAATGTCCCATATGTCCGTAACGTCCCAGACGTCCCAGACGTCCTAGATGTCCCATATGTCCTTAACGTCCCAGACGTCCCAGATATCCCATATGTCCCTAATGTCCAGGGCGTCCTAAATGTCCCATATCTCCTTAACGTCCTAGACGTCCCAGACTTCCTAGGTGTCCCAAATGTTTCATATGTTTCTAATGTCCCAGGCGTCCTAGATGTTCCATATGTCCCTAACGTCTCAGACGTCCCAGATGTCCTAGATGTCTCATATGTCCTTAACGTCCCAGACGTCCCAGATGTCCCATATGTTTCACATGTTTCTAATG
>CALNHX010009393.1:0-30841 GCA_940337035.1 Agriotes lineatus
ACGGTAGCATGCCTGTCGAATTCTCCTCGTTGGGAGCAAGAAACTACCGAGCTAATCGCAGCTGTCGCATTGTGGTCACGTAGCCACTAGCCTGGTGACGAGTTTCGCTGACTATGGCATCCCTTCAGCTACCTGGTGATGGCTTGGCCCCCTCGTGGTCCTTAGGCCCATCCTGTTTTTAACAGCTGCAGCGGAAGAGAAGCCCACTGCCAAAGGTCTGTCAGTTTAATATTTCCGTTTCGAACTCTCGGGAATCAAGTGCCCCCTTAGGCCGTTTGCGTGGCAACGCTGCAAGGTGCTCGATAGACGTACGTTTGTTATATTGTGTGTTTTTAAAGCTATGAACTCACCTGTGCACGATTATGATTGAGTTTGCCTTCACAAGAATCAGTTTTAGCGGTAGCTCTTCTGCACAGTAAATAGCCAAGTAGGTCATTTAGGCGAAAGTGCTTCTTAATTCGGAATAGTTTTATCGGAATCGCGTTGTAACCGAATTCGGGCTAAACTTTATCGGAATTGTATATGTAAAATTTGTAACGGTATTATGTCCACATTGTGAAGCCAAGTGTACGACGGTTTACCTTTTTAGATTTTAATTGTTATTAATTACACCGTTGAATTATGCTATTTACCCAGCTTTGCAAGCAATTATTATTACTGCTCGCACCTCGGTCGTTATAATGTAGAGTACATTGCATTGTTCGCGAAATCGCTTCGTGGTACCACCGCAAGATCTTGTCGGACCGCGGCGACGCTAATGTGAATTAATCTTTATTTAATTACGAGAGGAACCTTGCATACAGGGTGTTCAGTTAAATTCAACCCATCTACTAAATTTACCTTTCAAGTTAATCATTACGCCGGAGCCACGAGTCTCCGAGCTCTTCTTTAGTGCTTATTTAGTAATGCATTTGGCCAAATTTAATATCAATTTTGTAATCTTTTACTAATACTGTTATTTAGCACTTTATACATATTGTGTGAAATTTTATTAATTCTGGGCCCGCCCGCTGATTTCGCTTGATGCCCTTGTATATGTAATCTGGCTGTACTGTGGTGACTTTAGCCTCAAGCCACCCTTGGTATTTTTTTTGAACTGTGATATGATTTGGTTTGTCGTATATTTTGTGTTTATATTTTAATTGTGTATTGTATTTCTGTTTGCCGCAATTATACTACCTTGACCTATTCTGCGTTTATGATTTGTGCCTTGCCGTTACTTTTACTTTTTCAGGTTTGGTTAGTAGCGCCTTCCGTATTGTATCTTTTGTTTAGCAAAGCGCTGGGTTATTAGCTACTTGGCGCCCATATTTTATTTTTCAGCTAAAGCTTGCCAGTCTTTTGTTTTTACCCACGACCAGCTCCGGCTGAGAAGCCGTTGGCCTTTGCTTGCTTCTTTTTAGTCGCCGTAACGGTAACAGCATTCAATCATTTTATTTGTGCGATTAATCATTACACTTCATTTTAACCATCCTTAATTAACTGACAGGCAAAGTTTGAGTACAGCAACACTTTGAAGGCTACATCCAGCAGTGCAATCCTTTTATAGTTTTCGCAGCGCCATATGTCTCCTTTCTTGTGTATTGGACATAGTATAGCCTCTGTCCAGTATTTTGGCATTTGATCTCTGTCGCATATTATCTGTTGCAGCTTTTTGTCTAACCGCTAACTTCAGCAATTCCTCTACTACCCCGTTCTCTCGCAGACTTTTGTTATTAACTACTTTTTCTGTAGGTTCTTCTATGATCTACTCATCCTGTTCCTTTTCTTGATTCTCGTTTTCCTTTTCTGCTGTAGTATTAGCTTCCCCATCATTGTCATCTAGAAGCACTCCAAAAACCTTCGCACATCTGTCTACACTTCCCCCGGTGCTATCTATCCAATTTTCTTCTTTATTTCTGCAAAAAAGAGGCTTAACCTTTTTCCCGTTTTTTGCTGCCTGGATGAAATTTCTTATATCTTCAGTATTAAAATTTTTCTCGAATGTTTGTAGTTTTTTATGCATTATGCGATCGTCTCCAAGATAGAGAAAGCCCTGTACCACAGCTCTCACTCGGTGCATTTCTAGACGTAGAAAGGACGTTTGATAGCACCTCCGTTGATTATATCTTTGTAACGGCCGAAAAGCACGGGATCGAACCCTGGTTGATAAGATGGATCGGTTCCATGCTGTCGGGCCAACAGCTAATCTTCTCAACAGACGAGATCTCTTCATAAGACAAGGGCTCAGGATTAATTCTACCAAAGCAGAACTTCTAATTTTCACCAAAATAAGAAGAATTGAGAGTTTTAGACAGCCCACACTCTTCGGTAAAGGTCTTCATCCCTCCCAATCGGTCAGATATCGTGGAGTTATCCTGCAATCAAAGCTGAACTGGAGGACAGAGACAAACTCAAATGCTTCCCTGTGGAGATGTAGACGGATCTTTGGAACCAGTTGGTATTTCAAGCCTCGTGTCACCAAATGGCTATACGCGGTGTTTACAAGATCAATAATAGCATATGCTGCTCTTGTTTGGTGGCCGACAATTAACAAGGCAACAGTCAGAAATAGCCTCAATAGACTACAGAGATTTTCCTGTTTAGGCATAACAGGAGCAATGCGCACTGCTACCACGGCAGCTTTTAAGGTGTTTCTGGGGCTTCCGCCCTTTCACTTAGTGATTGAGGCGGAGGCTAGGAAGTCAACATACAGACTGAGCAGTGCCGCATGTGGCCCATGAAAGGAGAACAAGTGGGACACTCACGGATCATCCAACACTTTGAGAACTTCTCACAAGCAGCGATTTCATGGCTCCGCTATACGAGTATATGTTCCACAAAGCATTTCAGGTACTCATCCCTGATAGGAACGATTGGTGCCAGCAACAGTGTCTCCTCACTACAAAGGGGCTTGTCTGGTACATAGACGGCTCCAGGATGACGGGGTGGTTCGGTGCTTTCATGTACGGCTATAGATCAAGGGTCAAACTCACCGTTGCCCTAGGAAAATACGTCACCCTATTCCACGCGGAGGTATTTGCCATCCTAACCTGTGCCCAGGAGAACTTTCAAAGAGGTTATTCAAATACGTATATCTACATCTACACTGACAGTCAGGCAGCACTAACAGCATTGGGTTCGCCCAAAATCAACTACAGGTTGGTTTTGGAATGTTACCAGACACTGAATAAACTCGGTACAAAAAACTGGGCCAAACTACTATGGGTACCAGGCCAGGATTCTTTCTTTCGCGTTGAAAACCGGCATCTTCGAGCGAGACCCACAACAAATTAGGTGGGAAGCAGAATGGACCAATAGGTCTTAGTGCAGCTAACAACCAGTACCACCAGAAGAAAAAAAAGAAGAAGTGGTGATGTTAGCGTAGGTTGTTTTAGTCTCATTTTCGTGACTTGCCACAGGGATGCGTCGCGGGCTTCAAATTGTTGGATGTACCTTTGACAGGAATGTATCGTATGATTATCTAGCTCCCATTTAACTTGTCGCGTCAATTGATTCGGTGGAATTTTTAAAACTGGATCTTTTGATACTTGCAATGGGCGTCGATTTTGTTTTTTTAATTTTAATCAGATTAAGAGCTTATATAGCTAGTAGTGCGTAGTTGTGGTTATGCTCTCTTTTTATTATTGCTGTATGTATGCTGAGTTATGATAGCTTTAATGGACTTATCTTCCGCATTGACGATTTTTCTGGGTGTTTTAATATTATTATTTAAGTTGAACTGAAACACTTCCTAGTCTATTGTGTCGTTTATTATATGTGGTATTGGGTGGTTATATTGTGGTGTGTGGAAAAATGATATTAATACAATTAAGTGGTCCGAATCGAGTTCAGTTAGGACTGTTTGAAAGATAGGTTTAGTAAAGTTTTTGTGTAGTGCTATGTCTAACTTATCCAGTCGATAGTCTCTCCGATAGGGGTTATTTGTATATTCCAACGGGGCAGATACTTGTACAGCTACCATAGATGTAATGCTATTTAGTTTTTATCTGGATTGTTAACTCTGTAGCCCCTTATTGTTTCTTTTTTGCAATTTGTGTCTCCTACTAGCAATATGCTATGGTTGTTTGTAAATATATCAGCAAGATCCTGAGCCACCAATCTTTTATTAGGTTGTTTATATGCAGGTACTACTTTTATTTGACTTTCATCTTTGAGTTGTAAATTATTTCCGACTGTTTATATACTTCTTGCAGATAGCTTAGGTAATAACAAGTGTTGCTGTGCGATGATTCCCATACACAATGTAGCCCGAGACTCTAAATCCTTCGTTTTCACTCAGATGCGTTTCCGAAATGCAAGCGGTGTTAACGTTGTGTGTTGCTAAAATGTTGATGAATGCAGATCTCTGAGCATTAATGGCATTGGCGTCCCAATTAATTATTGTTGTGTTATGTATTATAAGGCTTTTTTATGCATGTTGAATTAATATTAATAAAAGTGTTAAAAAATAGATGTCATTTTGTCTATGTGTGGTATGATTAGGTCTATTATCGCTTTTGTTATTGTAGTCGTAGTTATGATATCAGTGCTAGTTTTATCTGGGTTATAGAAGTATTAGTCAATCCTGTGGTGGCGTCTACATACGTGTTATTTATTATTATTCTGGTCTGTTGGGTTCTTCTTTGGGGGTAATCACCATTGTAATTAGTTGTTGGTGCGTTATTGTATTTGCGAGTTTGGTTCATGTGTGCGGATTTATTAATTTTTGTAAAATAACTGCACTCTATAGTTCGAGGGTTGTTCTTGACCCCAATTAACACATTGCGGGTAATCGTTTGAAAGTTTCGGGAATTCGCTGTATATATGGCTGCCAGTGCATTTTAAGCAACGTGCTTCAAGCGCAATAATTGCGGGTATGCCCAAATCGTTGGAATCTTTTACAATGAGATATGTTATCTGATTTTCTTCGAGGTTCTACCGACAATAGTTAAATTAAAAATTTCTGCCGCTTTTTGGTTTTTCGTTAAATCTACAGTACATAAGGGCATCGGAGTTTTATTTTGATTAAATACTGGTACGACCTTGATAACCGGATATCTTAGATTTATTAGTTCTCCCACTATGTTCGAGTCAGGTAGAGAGAGAGAGAGAGAAGAACGTTACGCAATATTACAGAAAGAATAAGTTGGCTCATGTCTGGGTCTCTAAATGTGTGAAATTTTAAACGGTTCTCTCTGTAAAATTTAGTGAAGTTACAGTAACCATCACTGCAGCTTAGAATTATTTCTTAAGAACTGACCTTTGGTAACGGGGGAGAACTCATTTTTACAATTTGTTTTATACCTTTAAAAACTTCCTCGTAGTTGATCGCGTTGTGTAAATAAATTGGTGGTACCCTGGGCTTGCTCGAAGTTTATTGCACTTTATCTTATTGGTCTGTACTCATGTTTCGAGCTTGTGAGTTTTAGCCTTGTTGGTTGTGTTGACTTACACTGTTATCTTTGCTTAGAACATATAATACTATTTTGTAGTAATTAAAGCTGCAAGTTCAAATACATACCTTTTATTAGGTTTTACTATTAGGGGTGTAATTATAAACATTTATTACTGAAATACTGCTGTTAGCTTAATATCACTCATGCACATGCGGCCGCTGCGGTATATCTCACATCCACTCACGATGGCTGTTAACGCGAGGCCTCTATTCCTGTTGCCATTTTTCTTGAATATGTTTCTTTACAAAAGCGTTTATGTCGTACGTTGTTATCTCATCTTTACCTATTCAGTTCTTTAGCTGCATATTTGGCAAGGTTAACAGTAACGAATATATAATTTCCACGGATTACGGATACGCACGACGCATCCATTTTCTGAAAACATCCATGTTTTTCTTTTGATACCCAATGTTTCCGCCTCTCTATTTTTAGTTTGAGCGTAAGATCAGAACATCGATTAAGAAGGTTGTCCATATAGTGTGGAATTGTAGTTTTTATTTATGAGGGAAATATCAATCACGAAATTTGTTTAGCATAATTCCTATTAAAAAATGTATAACCCGAATGTACTTTTTACTTGCCTCGAAAAATTAGAATTTCAAGCTATTTACAAAAACCTTGAAAACCTTCGTTATTGTATTGAATGTTTCAAGCGGTATCGATGCTGTCCTTTCGATGTAAGCTTTGATTTTAACGTCCATGTTTTAATTTTTCCTCCCATTCTTTGAAGGTTGTTAGTTAAACCTGCCATTTTCTAGATATATGAGTTTAATGATTGCACTTTAGCTTCCCAATAGGACTAGACAGTTTTTATTATCACATAACAGAATATAATATACAGCTTGGTCATGACATAGATTTCGGCCAAAAATACTGATGCTTTATCATTTAATCGTAATCGTAATACCTTGGAAAATTGGAAATCTTGCACTTAATCCAAGTATGTTAAAAGAGTTTTCATTTCGGAGCCCGTTTAGCATGTAATGGTGAAATTGAAAGGTAAATATTTTATAACCCAATAGAAGTAATAAAAGAAATTAGGTTACGATACCCTTCACGCTGAGGAGTTTCCAAAGCGGCGGATCGAAGCTCAAGGCTGTATTTCGCTGGCGTTTACTGGAAACAGCTCGTAAACCATAACGATCAAAATCGTTGGGCTGCCTACTAGCAAATATTGTTTAATTACAAACAAAATCGGTAAATTCACGGTTTTAGTTAGATACTGTTCAATAAACTTTCAACGTTCAAAATTTACCTCTAGATTTGTGACCGCTTAGTAAAATAACAAATTTGGGGCATTTTCAATATAGCATTTTTTATTTTAAGATAAACTTGGTCAAAGCAGCTGCGCGGTTTGATGTTATTCTCTGGAATAAGGATAAAAATGCAGAAAAGGTAGAATTTGACGGAACATATTGTTCCAAGTACTGCTACCAGGTGTGGGCAATATAAATGCAAATCAAGGAACTGTAGCAGCAGTTTTGTAGTATGGCCAGATCTATATTTGAAATTGTTGTGTATGTGTCGGCTGCAGCCAATGTACGTATTAGATAATTCAAAACCAGTTGAACTTTATTAGAGCTTTCCCGGCTGAAATTCTACCCAGAAAAGCCGAGTTGTCGAGTTGAGCTATTTATAAGCGAAACTGTTCTAAAACTATTATAGCTCAGACATTCTTTTCAAAAACATCTAAAGTTTTTATATTTACGGAAGGAACGGAATTTTCCAGTTGATTTTTTACAGTTTTTTATATCTTGTTATTTATCTGCTTAGGGCATTGTACTTTTACGACATTGTATAACTGTGCATAAGCAATGTTTTAAAAAATGTTGAAGTATTAGAATTAATGCAGATAGAGTTTAGGAAGTGCCTGCTATACGATGTGCGCCTGTAAAGTAACTTCCAGCAAAAAATTATCGCCATTTAAGGTCAGAGTACGAGAATTGGCATCCAAGATATTACAGAATAACCTATCAGTTAACCCTTGGCAAATTCTACTTTTGGTAAATTATTGTGTACTGCTTTACAGAGTTGTTTATGATGAAAGCTGCAATAAACAATTCCACCATTTGGAAGTTCGTGCTGCTATACACTTTTCTTGCCTGAAATTGATTGAGAACTGTGTAAAAATATACGAATGAAGCAACAATGTTCACTACGAAGATCGTGATCGATAATGATATAGATTATTTGGTTCAAAGAGTATTTCCCCAAATTCGTGAGAATCGTTTCGCAATTGTGAAAATTAGTTGATATTTTGGTAAGGTCTAAGTTTAATAGTGAATCTCGGTAGCACACTTGTTTTCCTAAAATAATCTTCTAACTGGTGATTTTTTTATCGTAGCGCTCATGATACACTACTCAGTAATTCAATTGAAGTAAAATCGCCAACAAATAACTAATGAGTCATTCTTTACCCATGCACACGCCAGGTCTCACTCTCGTATCTTATTTGGTGTTAAATTGTTACCGGAACCTACTTTTGGAAGCGTTTTGTATCAAACAACGGTCAATAAAGTCATTTTGGCGCTAAATACTTACTATAATTACGTTTTAATACTAACTTTATCAAACATAATTTATACTATTAATTAAATATTCTGTTCCTACAAATAGGTATATTATTTGCATGGTGTTCATATAAATAAATATATAATGTTTGGCCATCAGTAACAACACAATCGTTAACTACCTTGGAGCGCATTGCACCTTCCTCATTTTTATGTTGAGCATATTGTAATGCTTTTGAAGTATTAATTCAGTATTTTTGCACTTTTAATTCTGCTCTTCACTAGGTATGTACAAACAATAAACCAAAATAATTGCCTCCAAGGCGCGGCCCGTTACGTTGACAACCCATGTTGCAGACTCGCTTGCCATGTCGTAACTGTTTGACGGTCACTAAAATTGGCAGGGAATTCCACCAGCGTTGGCAGCACTGTGAAATCGGAAACAATTACTTGAGCTGTCAATTACAGGTGAAAAAAAATTCTAATGTGTTTATTTAGAAAAGAACCAATAATTACTCAAAATTGTTACCACATGTGCATCGAAAGTGCAAGTGTGATAAGAATGATCCAAATTCGTGCCGAGATCACAGCTCTGCCCTGATAAAGATTAGCCGGCGCGTGCCAAGGTTAGGGGCGCATTAGAGGAGTCCAGGAGAATTATAAAACAAATTCAGATACGTACAGAATATATTTTAAGGAGTCTTTATCTGCAACGTTCAGCAGTGTTTCGCCGTCGAATTTGAAAAGCGGATACTGGGAAATAAATTACTACAAAGTCAAGGAATAGTTTAAAATACTAGCAGTAGAATTAGCCCATCCTGAGGCACGAATGGGCGCTAATGAGCTTAGAAAAGACGGAACTGTTTTATTTCGATCATAAACAAAGTTATGCTGGAAATTAGCTCTTCCTGAGACATAGGTGGGCGCTAATTAGCCAAGAAAAGGCAGGAGTGTATTATTTTGATAATAAACGACCTTATGTCGGAAATGAGTTCTTCCTGACACACAGTTGGGTGTTAAAAATCGGAATGATTTATTTTGATCATGAACGGCGTTATGCTAGAAATTAGCTCTTCCTGAAACATAGGTGGGAGCTAATTAGCCCAGAAAGGATGGGAATGTTTCATTTTGATTACAAATGACGTTGTTCCGTAAATCAGCTCTTTCTGAGACCTAGGTGGGCGCTACCTGTTCCGGAAAGAACGGGGGTTTTTATATTGATCATAAACGACGTTATGGCGAAAATTACTTCTTTCTGAGACACGGGAGGGCGCTAAGTAACTGAGAAAAGACGAAAACGGTTTATTCTAACTATAAATAGCGGTAGACCGGCAATTATCCCTTCATGGGAAACAAGTAGGGGCTAATTAGCCCAGAAAATACAAGAATGTTTCCTTTACCTCTGGAGAAATAATTCACTAGAATCATTATTCGAAGATTTTCTAAGGATTTTACTGTGGGAAACCTTATTCCAACTTCAATAATAATTATTTCCCCTCTCTCATTGGAATTTTTCATTTATAACCGGCCGTCGACTTTCTTCTCAGAGCATTTTAGAGTAGGTGCGCCATGGAGGAGTTATCGTTGGGATGACGCATAACGGTGTATTTATAACCTCGGGCGCTCTATGGCGTTTGGAACGTGTAAAATGCGAAATTTAAACGCTCTTCATATTATATTATGATTAATTAGGGTTTAAACCGGAGCGAAACGTTACACCTGCCCCTCTTTTCGGAAAGCAAGGGTCTGCTGGTGGAAATGAAGTCATGAAGACACCTGGAGCTCGGTTGTCGGTTCCATGGTTTCAACTTCGCGCACATAAAATTCAAATACAGGTAGTTTGAAATAACCGTTGTTTGAGTGTATGTTGGAACTGGCTGCGGTATTAGCCCCGCTTTATCTTCTGGTTTTTGATTAACTGGTCCTCAGGTGTAACTAGTGAAATTGGTGCAGCTAACTGATGGAAAAGCTCGCTGGTGGTACTGCCGTCTCCTTGTTCCCGGATGCAGGTGACTGGCGGAACTGGTGATTCCTTTCTACGGGAGTTTTCTTGTTCCCGTATTGAAATAACTGGGAAGTTCTAGTTCGCAGATTCAGGTAACTGGCAGATCTGGTGGAACTCTTTGATGGTACTATCTTTCGGACCTTTACCTCTGGATGATATACGGTCCTCCGCCGGCTTGTCACTCCCCCTCAGTTGGTCGCGGCCTGGGTGAGTGCGTCTTGATGCGATGGCTTCTGGTTCTTGACTTGCATCCTCCCCACATTCTGGTCATCACGGGGATTCTGTAGCTTCACTAAGACGGGGGAGATCACCCTGTTTATAACGTAAGGCCCGGAGTATTTCTGTGCTAACCTTGAGGAGATTCCTCTCGCGGCATCGGACAGCTGTCGGATATTATAGTGGTGACTCCGCCGGGCAAACGGTTTAGCTAAACTATTGCGTTCCACTTCTGTGATCGACTTCAAGTTCTTCAGCTGCTCTCTGTATAGGCTTGGGAGGGGAACCTCGTCTTCGAAATCAAACACAGGTTCCGCGTCTTCTCATAAAGACTTCGACGGCGGCATTCCTCTACCATGGTTTCAGCAATGCTGGAGTGAAGTCCGCCAACTCATGTTTTGCCGTATTTATGGCGAATATAATTTCTAGTAGTCACGAGTTCCACTTCTTTTGGTCACCAAGGGTCAACAATGCGAGGATGGTGCCGATGACTTTGTTTATCTTCTCATTGAGTTAACTTGGAGTGTCTAGGTTGGTATGGACTGATTTTTAATGCCGCACTCGGTTGCTAGCGATTTGAACAGTTTACTCGTATATTGCTGGCCGTTATCGGAGATGATAATTTTTGGAGAGGCTTGCCGATATATTATTTTTTCTTTCGGCACTTGGATTACTTTCTCTGCGGTAGCTGTTAGCAATGGATGGACCTCCACCCACTTTGCAAACCGATCTTGGTATATAACAGACATACATTTCCCTTGGAAAAGGAGGCCCTATCAGATCGGTGCTGATGACTTTCCAGGAACTTCGGGCTCAGGACCACAGCATTTTCTCGGAGGGTTGACGCTGGCTGTGTTTATAATCCTGGCATATGGTGCACAAACGTGTATATTTAATGATCTTCTTTTGCATGCGGGGCCAGTGATAATTTTTCTCGATTTTTGCTACTGTGCCCAGATGGCTTGCAGAGGTCTCACCGTGACACTCTCGTAGGACTTGAGCTCGCTAAGCATAGCTTCCAGGCAAGTTGGAAACCTTCTGCAAACTCTTCACTGGTGGGAAACTTCGGTACAGGTGGCGGTTTTCTATTTTCCACGTCTCAAATGTTGACCCATGCCATCATTCTTTGAATCCAATGACAGTTTTAGTAGGGTTTTTGCGCTGCAACAGGAGATAGTCCCTTTGGAGGAGGACCTGGTGCTCTGGACAAGGCGTCAGCAACGTGGTTTAAAGCTCCTTTACGATATTTGACCTCACAGTCGTACAGTATAATTCTAAGGCCCATCTTGCTAACCGGCCGTATGAATTGGGTAGATTTTGGATCCCTTTCAAGCTACTATGGTCGCTAATTATTTTGAAGTGGTAACTTTCCAGGTGCCCTTTAAACTTTTTGATGGCGAACAACACCGCCAGGTATTCCAGTTCAGTTGCCGAGTAACGAGTTTCTGCATCCGCCAGGGACCGGCTGGCGTAGGAATGAACTTCATATACCAGGAGGCCATTCCCAAGAATCGTCGGACGGCTTTTGGATTTCTTGGAGGTTCCATTAACATAATGGCTTTCACTTTATGTGGATCTGTGTGTATTCCCATTCTGTTTAATACGTACCCCAGGTATTTAAGTTTTGATTGACAAAAATTTAATTATCAGGTTGCAGTTGGAGTCCTGCGAGTTTGAGGCTTCGGAACAGTTTCTGGAGATGCTGTGGTTGTTTTGGAAGAAGCTGTTGTTGATTTTTATGTTATCCAGGAGGCAGAAAGCGTTGGGTTTTAGTTGTCATCATATAATACTGTCTAGAAACCGTAGGGAAGTCGCCGCAGCTGAATGCAGACCGAAATGCATGACGTTGAACTGGTACGACTACAGGTACCGTAAAAGCCGAAATATGGCGGCTTTCCAGGCCCAAGGGATTTTTCCAGTACTCGTGCTTCAAATCCAAGGTGCTGATGTAGCGGGCACCTCTCAGCAGGCGTCCGTATGCGTAGCTTCGTTCACTTTTCGGAAGTGGATGCAAAAGCGGTAGTTAGGAGTTGGCTTCCTTACAAGGACCAGAAGGGAACTGAATGAGCTGTTGGGCGGCTCGATGACACCCTCAGCCAGCATCCTGTCTACTTCCTGGTCGATGATAGCCTGAATGGGAGGATTGTACGGATAATAACGTTGTTTGATTGGTCCGGTACCTTCTTTAAGTGTTATCTTATATTCCACCAGGGTCGTGAATTTCTTAATGCCCTGAAACTTTGCCAATTCTTCTGTCAGGAACTATGACAACTGGTTCGACTCGGCTGAGGTTAAAGTTTGGATTCCAGCGAGCCGTGTTGAATCTGCTCGGGAACGTAGGGGAATGTTTTCCTGGTCCAGCGACATGGTTTGCGTGGCGGCAGAGAGGGCATCTTGGTATTTTGTCAGGAAGTCCAGTCGCGATATAGTTCATAGGAGAGATGATTGATGAACACTTTAATCTCGTACATTCCTCTGGTCTCGCTGATCCTAACATCTGCTAGCTGGACGGGAGACTGTGTTCGTAAGAAACACACAGAACTCAATCAAATAATAATCAAACAGTTTAGTAAAAAGAGCTGTGTTAAATGCTGAAAAACTTACAACTGTTGTCAGCAGCTGAACTCTATGAAGCAATCGGGACAAGGTACAACAATAACAAATGTAATTCAGTCAGTGTAGGTTTAGTATCAAACAAGGAATTCCCCAAGAGAATCCTGCGATGGCAATAGCGGGGCCCGGCTGGAAGGTTCCACACATTACGAAATGTAACACTTATATTAAAAGGTTATCTCAAATTATCTTCACCAATCACTGTCATTGGTAATAAAATGTATCTGTTGATTTGGTTTTGTTGCAATTAAAGTGGTTTGCACTTTAGGAACTGTTATGATGTTTATTAAACGTTGTTCACAACTGTGGAATTAAGTTCAGTTAGATACAACGGGTTGTAGGAAACAATAACGTTCCTTTTATTTACATCAGAACCCATAAAAATACAAACATACAAATACGTCAATATTGATTTAAATAGAATTACGAATAGTGACTGTCGTGTAAACGAATACCGGGAACTAATTAATGCATCAGGATTTAGGAAAACTGACCAAATAGCCTCCAGAACACTCATAGTGAGTAGCCTGGTTCAAGGTGGGTCAAGTCGGAATGTGTAGAAGTACCCTATTCTTTTGGACACAATAGGATTGTCCAGCTAGGGCTTCCTCTCTCTATTGTCGCACAAGTGGCTGAAATAATTTCCGCCAATGGGTTTACCCTTCACTTTCACCTAAACTGTCAAGGCCGACTTGTTTTTGAAAAACTGAAAATGTTCTTAAAATTCTCTACAAACCCAGCAGGAATTTTAATTCTTATAACATTTTTATGTAAAACTAAAAATAAAATTTAATTCCCTCTTGTAAACTCAATCCGGGGACATACTGTTCTTACAAGTTTATTATAATAAATAAATTAATGAAAATATCTTTAATTTTTCTAACTGCATTCCGGTCGCTGCACTCTTTTTTCAACACCCGGTAATCTAGGAGACAAATTGAGCTCGCTCGGGAACGAAGTTTCCGGGTACGAGATGTGCGGAGACGAAATATTCCGGGAACGAAATGTGGGGTACGAAATGTGGGGAACGAAATGTGGGGAACGAACTTTCCGCATCCCTTGCGTAGGTATCCTTTTGCACCAGGTGAAAGGGAAAGTCAATACTGCCGGACAATACAGCCCTTACGCAATCCTATCTCTTGTTGGCCGATATCCCTGCGCTGGCGAGATGGATCCTGCTGTGCTAGAAATTGCATTGTGACGTTAGGAAAGCTAGTTTGCATTCTTTGATCGACGACACAAATCAAACGTGACATTACAGATATTTCTTAACTGCAACAGCCAACACCTTTTTATTAGCTAATTTAGTAACGCACTATACAATTAAATTTTACATTCTTTTATGGCCTCCTCTGCGCGAAAGACGTTTGCAGGGCATTCGGCACAACTGCGCTACACAATCAATAGAACACTTTATTGGCATAAAAACAAAATATCTGAATATAAAAAGGAAGATGCTAAGAGTTACTGTATGACACAATGCAGTTAGAAATGAATGACATGTACAGCCACCAGTAGCAACAATAAAAAACAGTTAAAACGTTACGAGTATATTATTGGAATAGGAAATGGAAAAAAGTACTATAAGTTAAACCCCAGGACAAAAGAAAGGAAGATTTCTACGTGTAGAAGAAATAGGAACACCGAAGAGAGTAACTTCTGAAACTAAGGGAAATTTTGGGTTCTTTTGTTCCAACAACGACATGGTCCAATACCGGGAGTCGTTCGATATGTAATGACAATGGGCTCTATTACTGCATGATTTGCCAGCTTAAAACACAATGCTCTTACTGCATTCTAGGAAGTTTTGGAAAGCATTCAATGTATATTGTTATTTTCGCAGACTAATTAGGAAATAGAATCAATGTACGTTATGTAGATGTTAAGATGAGTTATAAAAAAATATTAGAAAGGTAATTATAATTTTTTATGCTTTAGTTCTTTCTTTGAAATATAAATTCCTGTTAATACATCTTTTATATCCATTTCTACAGGTAACACAACAGAAACAAATTTAATACTTTTCAAATTTTGTTTTATTTAAAAACACGTTAAAATTTTAAAGTTAGTGCAAACAGGGAAAAGACTCTGTTAATCGAAAATTACATTGGAAGCAGTTCTGCATTATGATTTCCCAGTTGTAAACACGTTTCCAACCAATATTGTTCCGCAAAAGCTTCCTCGGCATTGTAATGGAACACCTATGCAGAAACTTACTTTTTGCGTTTCAGGCGGTCGTCTTGAATTACTCGAGAATTTATTGACGCATTCCTGCTTCATGTTCTGAGTGCTGAAGCGCCGACTTTTGCAATTCGACACCTATTTAGACAAATTTTCGCGTAAAAGCTCATGACCCACCGCACCTTACACGTTTTTTCTTTTCAGCACGATAGCAAAATAAAAAGGGGCTCGGGTAAGATCAATTGACCGTTTCGGGAAAATAAACAATATAATATTACGTCACCCAGCAAAATATTCCGCGTGACATTCTAGGCGCTTTGGAGATCCTTTGCATGTTCATATGTCTCCTGCACATTAGGGATGACACACACGCACCTCATATCGAGCGTTGTATATCATAATAAAGGCTCTGCAGCAGGCAGAAATCCCTTTTTATCCCAGTTAGTTAAAACTTTCCAATACGTCCGCCAGGACCTATAGATCTTAATACCAACCGCCCGGAAATTTATCGCAACTTGTTAGCTACTTGGCCGCTCTAAACTCGGTTAGGGTAATTAGGAGACAATGGGAAATTAGCTGCGTTATAAATACTAATTGCAACTAGGAGCCGCTGCTAGAATTTAATCGGTGCAGCCTGCTGACTAACCAAGTCAATTTGAGACATTAATACATATTTAACGGTGATGGGCACATTTTCTGAGCCGTATGATATTTCAGTTAGATCAAGCTCGATATAAAAGTGCGATATTAATGAACACGCGCGGCAAGTGACAACTGTTGACTGAGGAAAGAAGGTTATTTTTTGAAATGCCAGGCGTGGGTGGGTATATTTATCGCGTCAGCGACTTTAGTTTTTATTTCGCTGTTTTGTGTATTTTCTTCTCGTCATGGAAAAATAGCGCCGTAAGTGGCATAAATAGATAATACAAAAAGAGATTTGGTTCCGCAAAGTTTGGTAATAAAAGAATTAATGATTGCATGTGATTATAACATAAAAGAAGTCAAGGATAAATATCATACAGGGTGTCCCAAAAAGAATAGGACACTGATTAGTCATGGTAATAATACCGATTAAACCTAATATACCTTAGTACAAGGTTCCTTCAGTAAGAAGGTATAGAGACTTGGAAGGTCAATTTATATTTTGTTATTTTTATATTAATTTTCACAAATGTAAAGATATCGATTTGAATTTTGGTGCACACGCTTACTAATGGAATAATTTTCATAAACTATAGGTACTTGACTATAAGAGGCACTTTACCAATCTCTAAAAACTTTTTGTAGCTGTAACTTCTGTTATCGGTATTTTTTTTTAATTTTAGGTTATTATCTGAAAGGAAATTAAAAATCAAAAGCAACCGTTTGCCTTAAAATGCCTGTCAAAGATTTTTGGTTGTCATTAAGACGTGCAATTATCAAGTAGCCATGATCACAAAAACAATGGCTAGTGATTGTGATCTAGTAAACAACAATAATAAATCAATTAATGACATTGGTGACGGAAATCCTTCTTTTGTGTTTGCAAAAATTCTGCGACAAGTTCTTCAACGCTGAAATGTCTATTATCTCGCAGCATTTTTGTAAGCATAAAATATTTTTTTGGAAGTTACCAACGTCATTAATTTATTCTATGTAGATTTTGTAGAAGAACACTACGTGGTGATCTAATTGGCGCAACTTGAGCATTTTTTGTTGGCAGTTAAAGGGAATATAATACATTGACTGCCGGTGCCATTAGAGACGGGAGACAACGTGATTAATAATAATCTGGTGTGATAC
This sequence comes from Agriotes lineatus, assembly GCA_940337035.1. NCBI lineage: Eukaryota > Metazoa > Arthropoda > Insecta > Coleoptera > Elateridae > Agriotes > Agriotes lineatus. The sequence goes on from CALNHX010009393.1 coordinate 16,746, forward strand.
ACGCACACAACTTCCTTTTACAGTGATCTTATAATTAGCAAAAATTTTATTTTAAAGTTTTAAGCATTTGTCAAAATTTTTCAAAAATTACAAATTCTGCATAAACGGTACAAAATAGAGCGTTAGTTGAAGAGACAAATTTTCTCTAGAATTTTAAGCTGAATTCAAAAATGTAATAATATACCGGGTGTTCTATTTAAAATAGGAGTTAATAAAAAAATAGAAAAAAAAAACAAAAGAAACCCATTTTAGAAGTGTTCAACTGGAAAATCACTTACCTCATATCAATACACATTCAAAATGTAGTAAAAATGTGAAGTTTGAAAAAAATCGTTAGAGCCGTTTTTGAAAAAATCTAAAAAAAACTGAAAAATCACAAGAGTAAACACCTACTTCCGGTTATGCGATTTTCTTCAAAAGCTTGCTGTCGCATCTACATAGTACACAAAACTTATATATGAAGTTTCAACGCCATACCTCTTTCCGTTTTTGAGATATTCTGTTCACAGACAGACACACACACAGACACACAGACAGACAGACCAATGAAAAAAATATGTTTTTTGGGTTCAGGGGACTCTAAAACGTGAAGATCTGTTGAAAACTCAATTTCGAATTTTTGGGGTGAATCCAATACTTCATTTATTGTAAAAGGAAGTAATAAATCAACTAGCCTCCTGGTTTTCATATTTAAATATTTTTGAATGAAGCTGAATACAAGAGATAGTCTCATCATAAAATGTAAAATTGAAATGAATAAATAATTATTATGAACCAATATCGTCTAACGAAGCTATTTAAAATTATTATTTTACCGTAGGTATTGTAATCTGTAATGGACTTACCGCAAATATTGTTATAGCGTCTTACACTTAGCGTCTCTCACAATAAATTTTAGTGTCACTATTACAAGATATGAAGATACACGCACTAATGATCGTGGACGCGTCGACGACCCAAATCTGGACACACTGCGCGTCGTACAAAATGCAGAAGTTGCTGTTATTCGACTCGTCAGAGGAAATAATAAATTAGGCTATATTGCTGGGGAAATACCCTTTTACGATTTGCTTAATATGTAACTTAATAACACCTTATCTTGTTTTTCGAGGTCTGGAGATTTGGTACCCTATCGAGGTCAGTATTTCAGTAATTGAAATACCACAAAGTAATTCAATTACCTCGAGTAATTTCAATTACCACAAGTAATTCAAATACTTGTAAAGTAATTTAAATACTTTAAAGTAATTTAATTACAAGAAAGTAATTGAGTAATTGAATGTAGTAATTAATTACTTTCAAAATGTAATTTTCAAGTACTTTCAAGCAAAAATGGCAATTCCCAATTACAATTACCGCATTTTGAAAAGTAATTCAATTTCAAGGCAAATACGCAAAAAGGAATTTAATTAGTAATTTAATTAAAAAGTTATTAATTACTGCCCAGCTCTGATAGCAACTGACAATCACATACCTTCCTGATTAATAGGTGATAATCACACGCCTTCACAAACATCACGTTACCTGCTGTCAGTGCAATTGTAACCACATTAACCGTACTTTTAATATTTAAAATACACTATTCAAACGTTGTTTATTGACTCGTGATATAATCTAGCCGAATGCAACTCGTGTCTTCTTGATTATGAAATCATTTATGATTCCACTATATGTATTGTTTTATCTCATGTAAACAGAAATGATTATTTGATAATCAAGAACCCACTAGTTGCATTATATATGATAAGACTCAGAGAAGGTTCTTGTTTACTAAAAAGTAAAAGTACTTAGTCAAGGTAAATATTTTATATAATTGAGATTGTTCGCAGTGAAAATACATTTTGAAAATACGTTTTTATTAACTTCAAAATAGCGTTAATTCTAATTAAAATACTGATATTTTAAAATGTAGAATATTATTAAATGCGATAGTGGTTTATGATCTAAAGCGGGTATGTATATGGAGTATATTATTTAAAGCGAATAACCATTAAAATTATTATGTAACTAAGTATTACTTCTTTTTACTATGTATAAAGGAAGTACTGAATTCACCCCAAAAATTCGAAATTCAGTTTTCAACAGATCTTCACGTTTTAGAGTCCCCTGAACCCGATAAACATGTTTTTTTTTTCCATTGGTCTGACTGTCTGTGTGTGTGTGTGTCTGCGAACAGAATATCTCAAAAGCGAAAAGAGGTATGGCGTTGAAACTTCATATATAAAGTTTGTGTACCATATAGATCCGACAGCAATAACATAGCATAACCGGAAATAGGTGTTTACTCTTGTGATTTTTTAGTTTTTTTCGATTTTTTCAAAAAACGGCACTAACGATTTTTTTCAAACTTCAGATTTTTATTAAATTTTTTATGTGTATTGATGTGAGATAGGTGATTTCCCAGTTGAATACTTCTAAAATAGTTTTCTTTTGTTTCTTTTTCTATTTTTTTATTAACACCTATTTTAAATAGAACACCCGGTATATTATTACATTTTTGAATTCAGCTTAAAATTCATGAGAAAATGTGTCTCTTTAACTAACGCTCTATTTTGTATCGTTTTTGTAGAATTTGTAATTTTTTTAAATTTTTGACAAATGCTTAATAATTCAAAATCAAATTTTTGGCTAATTATAAGATCTCTATAAAATTAAGTTGTCTGAGTCTATCACGCTAGATTTTTTTTTAAATGTAACCAGAGATATGATAACATGATATGATGAAAACAAGTAAGCAAGAAAATAAAATTGGAAAAAGGTAACAATTTCATGTCTGTAATAAAATAGCAAATAAACCCTATAAAATAAAATGGAAGTTCGGTTTCATTAATTAAAAAGATAAGCGGATTAAGAAGTTTAAATAGTAGTATGAATTAATAAATATAAAAAGAGATTTGGAATTGGTTTATGGTGGTATATCCACTAAGAGATTTCTGTAAGGGCATAATGGAGATTCAGAAGATGATGGGAGTTGTAAATCACTTAGGACAGGATAGACCAGTTCATGATTGCTGTTGGTGAATGCAAACTACAGTATTAGGAGTTGGTGCTATCTAGTAATGTGACTAGGATGAAACCAATGTAAAATGCAGCTAGATTGGTAATTTGAACAAGGTGGTGAAAGTCAATTAGTCTTTAGGAGAGAATGCCAGCATTACAATCAGAGAGGCATAGTCGTTTCTGGTGGCAGTAGACTGCAGTAACCAACATGATATATATTTAGGTTACTGTAAAAGTAAAGGAAGTTAAAGTGGAGTGTACTGCAGGCATTTTATGTCTGTAGAAAAAATTTACAGAAGTTGGAATTTACCAACCTTCGTTAATGCATTGAAAATGAATGTTGCTAATTTTCAAGTCTGGCACAAAATCTGAAAAAATTACAAGGGATAGAAATTTTAAAAAATTAAAATTGTTTGCATTTGTATTATTATTGTTTATTATACGCCACGCGAAACGTTACTGCGAAGTTCTAGTGCATAGCAGATCATTAATAAATAATACGTACTACTGTTTTGAACCTTTTCAGCATCTTGTACACTTTTATATTAATTTTCAATTAGATAAAGATGTTGACTTCGGTATTACATTAATATTTTTTTTATATAACTTTAGAAGATGTATTTCTTATATGAGTCATTCTTATTCTTACATTTATTAGCTGTTATAAAGGAGATCTGAGAATTACAAACCTTCCGATCGGCGGCTCCACATACTATTATTATCGATAGTTTATTTTGTTTACCCATGAAACGTGCTTTAATAGCAAATATAAGGACTAGAGCGTAGATTCTTTTAATAGGAGGAACAGGGTAGTGTGAAAAATTAATTAGATGTTATTAGACCTTTGAGTTGTTAATCGATATGTATCTTTAGTATGGTGTTAATTTTTTAATAAATATATTTTAAACGCATTTGTTGTATGGGGAGCTTTTACATTGTATAAACTAAGTAACTTTGCATTTTCCATATATATACATATGTATCGTATTTATACTTTTAAAGTCCCCATCAATTTTTTCTATTACAATCGCGCATTAAGTTTTAGTACAAACAGCTGACACTTACATCCCAACCCTGCCAGTGGCTGCGAACAAGTGTTTGTTTTACTTACAACTGTCAGAATTATCATGGGTGTCACAGTAGAAGGAGAGCACTTCGAACAGTTACTATAAATTTTACTAAATTTTTGTAAATTAATCGATGGAAATAAAATATTTTGGAACACATTCTTCTTATTTTTTTACTTTTTACTATAGAATAACGCCTACATATTGTATGTAAACAAAAAATCATGTGTTGTAAATAACAAAACATCAGCCTACTAATTCTCAAATGTTTTAAATGCGAACTACTATCTTGATTTTTGGATCGAGGATATATTTGAAATGAATAATTTTAGGAGATATATTTATTAGGGTTTTTTCTTATCTTTATTGCAGAATAACGCCCATATAGTTGTTCTGTGTAATTTTGAAACACCCTGTATACTGCTATGGTTTTAAGCCCTACCAATCAACTGTTAGCTTTACCAAATTAATGGACATTTCATGAAAGCTCAGAGAGAGATATTTTATATAACTGCAAAGCTAAAACTTGAATTTGCCAGAATGAATACATTTGTAATGAGATGCCAGTAATTGCAGAATAATTAATTAATGAACGCAGTAAGCAAAGCTCAATTCGCACAGGGATCTAAGTTGAATGTAAGTTCAGTTAATTGATTAGGTTTGTGCTAAAGTAAATGCCAAGCCGAATGAAATTTAATAATTACCAGGTGGATCGCAAACGCAAGGGAATGAAGCGTAGAACTCAGGTACAGTTTAATAGTTAAATCCAGTCAGGGTTTTATAAGAAAAGTAATTGAAAGATAAATAAGCTTATGTACCTGCAACGAGCAGATAAGAATGAAGGCATTAAAGCATTTGAAGGAAACCGTAAGAATCAAAAGGCAAGGGTTATATAAAGTGCAGAAAAGGAGACAGCATATGAACTTAAAAATTTGTGGAAAATAAAACAGTGAATTCAAAGGAAGCCAGTGCAGGAAATGCGCGAATTCAATACCCTAATCAGTGCAGTGACATGTAAATATTTAAACGCAAATTAAAAAGACGTGCAGTGACAAATAGAGATGCAAAATTAGTATAAATGTAAACAATTATTTTAGATGTAATATTAGTGTACAAAATAATAGTTTTAAGTAGAATTTATTGTTAAAAGTCATTATTTTGAAGCATGTTAACATCCGTAATTAATTTGAAACTAACTAGCTTTTGTTTATAAAAAAAGAGAAGACAAATGAATAAATTAATGGCTTGACGTGTGAAATTGTGCTCTGTATTAAAATAAAAATTTCTGATATTAAAAACAAAAATACACGTCTGAAACTTTACCAGTGTGTTAAGCAAATTTTTGTGCCCATGTGGTATTATTTTTATCAAAATCCGCCACCAAAAATTGTTGAGGTCTCCGATGTTGTGTGACATAACCTCCATCCGAAGCAGCCTTAGTTCCGACAGATACGAGGAGATCGACCAGTCCAGCCAGCACATTGGGGAAGACATCAGTGCTATTCAGCAGCCCGTGCCCCACCAACAGGATCCGACCGATAGCAGCCCCGCAACAAGGTCAGGATAGCTAGAAACCCTCCGATTTGAGAACGACTACTACATGTACTGTTCATTCTAAAACTGAGCGCCGGGAAATTCATGCATGCAATACTCAAGGCAATCCAGGCCAGTTCCATCGCCGTACGAGTGATTCCAGTATGCCAAAAACGCCCAAAATCCATTATTTGAGGTTATCCGTTAGTGTGATCCAGACCCACGCCAAAATAAACAATTGGGAGATAGAAGCGGGCCCCATAAACAAATGCTAGATACCAATGAGGATTAATGCCGCGAACACCAACTAATTTAAATAGTTTCCAATAGAACTTGGATCGATTTAACTTGTTTTGTTTATTCAATTAGACGCGATCTTGCAAACGGCGTCCATCTTGGCTTATATTTGACCCAATTTCAGTTTCGATTGTGAGCAGTTAAGCTTATGCGGAGACAGATCCGTATTTAATAATTTTAATAAATTATGCATTCAGGGTGGACCCAACCGAGATGAGTCTGTGCTTTATCGATTTGAGCTAGCGTATTATTGGATTAATTGCAGATAAATAAAATATTATAAAGGGCATACAACTATTTATCTTTATCTATCAATTTACAAGTAAATTTTAATCAACCTAAGATTTGATAACATGAATACGAAAAATATTTGCGTGGTACCCTTATTTAAAAATTAAATTAATAACATATTACAACACTAATTAGACACACCATAGCAATATGTATATAAATAACACTGGTATGCAAAATTGATTTATTTTTTGTCCCAAAAGTGAAAATAGGTAAAGCTAATAGCATTTTCCTCCTTTGAATTCAAGTATGGTTTTAAAAGTATTCTATCGCGTAAAAATTTTTAGAGACAACTATTTCAATTCTACATCATAACGTATTTAAAATGCATTCTAGGTGTAATATAATCGTATCCAAAAAGTAGAAGTGTTTGATTTTCTGCGATATTTGCGTCATGAACATCTCTCTTTATGGTCGACAATAGTCAGCTAGCATGCTCGGACTACACTTGCCGTAGTACCGCTTTCCCATATCTTTAACCTTTTAATCGTGAGCCTAAACGTTCTGCCTCCTTTTTAAATAAATTCAGATCTCGTACAAGGGCATTGAGGTCCCCTAGTGTTAGTAGATGCGGTTAACCAGACGGACACGAAGCTTCATAGTTTGGATCAACTCTTACATCATCATTATCCTCTGCAAATCTTTTTGTTGTTCATCATCGCTAAGTATTATATTTTCTAGTGGTTTAGGCACAAACAGTTCTTTACTGTGAGCCACAGGTATCATGGCAAATCTTAAATTAGGGTATAAAATAATGTGCTTTGATTTTGAACAAATGCCTGAAATATTAGTCAGACAAAAATCACAATCGGTGGCATGAACTTTTGGTTCCCGCGAAATCATTGGAGCAGTAAAGTTCATGTGCCGAGAACCCTTTGACCAGCTTATAAGGAGTCTGACACAAGTAGCACAACAAATGTGAGGGGCCCAATATTTGTCTTGGTCACCAACTTTGCAGTCAAAATAAAGCTCATAATATTTTTTTATAAGAGGAGTATAACTACGTTTCTAAAATTTAAATGTAACCTCACCACAAATGTAACAAAAGCTGTCCGGGGGATTTAAACAATTTCTAGGTATTTTGCAAAATCACATAATACAAAAACACTACAAAAAATATTTACTACATGTCTTAATTTCAAAAGATGAAATGGAAATTTAGAATATGTCGTAACTGAGCTACGTTAACAATGAATTTGTTATATCAGCACAAGAAAAATGTACAGATGTCAACAGAGTGAACAATGACCACAGACTGTCTATGGCTTGAACCAGTGGCTCAGACATTATAATCAAATCAGATGTTGCGTTGGAATGAAGCCAGCGGCTGTTTCTAGGCCTGTAAGACGTTTTTTCCATGTATTAAAGGAGGTCGGACCCCTGTGCACGGTGAGTGCCCATGAGTGGCTAGAGGCGAAAGACCTCCAATTAGCGATAAAAAATGTTAACCCTTGAGCTTATGCCCACGTGGTAAGAATGTGAACATCAATCCTCTGGCTAGTCTTCTTACGAAAGTTACATCAGATGTTGCTTGTGACATTACTTTGGCAAACAATGGTGACCAAGTCTGTTTGAGGCTTTTGCGGTTACTCGAATTATTCTTCTTGCCATAGAATTTCGGCTTAGACCGAGTAGTATTTGTAGATGAACACCCAGCATTCTCTGGCTTAATGTGCCTTGCACCTTGTGAAGTCGAGCAAAAACCCGAGCGATGGCCATGCTCTTTGGTGGTTCGTGTTGTTGGAGTATCTTGAGAACAAGAATACTTGGGCAGATTTGGCCCTTTTTGCTGTTTGTGCATCCATATTCACTACCGTTTCGCAAGACCTTGCAGCTTTTATCATCAGAGTGAAAGTCGCACTAAGAACCGAAGGTCGGTGTAGAGCTATTTATAGTCATCTGTGCCAGGCGCGCGGAGTGGCGTAACGCTAATTGGTCGTCCGATTGCAAGGTAATCCGTGGAGTGCGCGGCGTGGCCGTATGACGCACAGTGGTTGTAATCTTCCCTGTTTATATTAGTTGGATATTTTTCTATTTCTATGGCTTCGCGTATTACTCGAGGGAAGTAGTGAGGTATTGTGGCAAGTACTCTTGCGTGCTCAAATTCTAAAGTGTGTCCATTTGTAAACGTATGCTCAGCTACGGCTGATTTTGTGATGCAATTGTGTATATCGCATTCCTTGTTCTTATGGCTCGAGTTACATTGGACAAACTGGTCGTTCCACTAATCTAAGACTTCAAGAACATAAAGGCGATTGCAAACACAAACGCATCACAAAATCAGCCGTAGCTGAGCATACGTTCACAAATTAGCACACTTTAGAATTTGAACACGCCAGAGTACTTGCCAGAATACCTCACTACTTCCCGCGAGTGATACGTGAAGCCATAGAAATAGAAAAACATCCAAATAATAGATATAAACAGGGAAGATGGCTTTAAGCTTAGTAAAACGTGGACTCCTGTGGTACACGATCTAAAGCATTACAACCACTGTGCGTCATACGGCCACTTGTTACGGTATTCAAACAACTTTACGACACCCACCCAGGGTGAGCATTGCACCACGGAATCAGTCCTGGAAAACTGGCACACTTGCCCTGAGATTTGCTAAAAACAGGCTAAAGGCCACGGCTGGAACGCTCAGGGAGTCGGGCGTAAGTCACACGATACGTTCTGGGCAAGCGTGTTGAGGCATATATATAGGGTACGTCAAAATTATGAGGGCGCCACCAAACCTGACTTTAAATGGGCTCGGGTAATCGGGCTTGGGCGGTTAGACGAGGCAACAAGTACGCTAGTTACTACTTGATAAGGGTACTCGAGAAGTATCGAACTCGGATGACAAAATCGATAATTTGAGGTTTGAATCGTTAGTTCGGGTTTGTGCTGCCACTGCGGGGGCGGCTGCTCCACTTACCTGCACACTCCACTACTCAGAGGTTGTCGTACATCTAATCGTGACACTAGCTGTTTATTCTGAAAAAATAAAGCATGCAGGGGTTGTACACAGTAATAAGCCCCGCGCTTGCACAATTGTCTATTGAATGACGTTATACAGGATCAGGCAACGAATGGGTCACCATACTAAACCTAGGGCTTAACATAGACCCCAGCTGGAGGTAATCGCACTATAACTAAAGCGTACAAATGTTACACACAAAAACAATATCCAAATAGAATATTAAGAAAGCGTTCAAAACGCCTAAAATTAGCAACGCAGCGAAAGTCAATGTTTGCACAGTTACAAACTAAGGATGTACTACTGAATGGATGCGACCAAAGTCGATCGCTTACACGGCACATTCGCGTAAAAGGGGTCACTAAGTTACATAATCTTTTTAAATGGTACCTGGTATTTATTCTGGACTTCTCCTGAGCAGTGCGGGTGGCAGTCAGCAGCGCCTGCATTTGCAAGCACATCTCCTTGGGCAAAGACTCCGCCGAATAATGGCGTATTATTTCACTGTAGTCACTCACGTGGGATTGGTGTAACAGAAACGTATGGGCATTATTCACGTCCTGCAGCGAGTCCCCAACAACTTGTAGGAATGAAAGAACCACTTCTTTTCGCGACATGGCCGGACGTAGCCCCCAACAACAACTCCAAGGAAAACGCGCTCACAAAACGGCAAGTGCGTCACACACAAGAGCTTCCTGCCGACCTCCTTGATCAATGGCCTGAGTTGAACTGCCGAGCCAGAAGCGTTACGACGCCCGAAGTGGCGTGAGCCAAAACGGCGTTACCACGTGACTCTCGACAGCCAATGCATCGCCATTGGCTGTCGAGAGTCACGTGGTAACGCCCAATAAAACAAATACGTTCCGGTGACAAAGAGAGCGCGAGGCCTTGCAGTCGCACCAACAGCGTAATTTCTAGAAGGTTCGAAAATCTTGCGAGCGTTAACACACGGCTGTCAAAGTACCAACAAAGGGGTGCCCCAAATGACGAGAAATACTGCGCTTGAGGCCAAATATGTGCAAAATCATTATTATGGAATTAGGCGATGAAGCCAAATAAGTAACTAAAAGGGTTTAACATACGGGCATGCTGCCCTAAAGCCTAGGTGGCTAATTAAAATACAAAATGACCTGACACACTCCCCATGGATTACGTTGCACTCGGACGACCAATCAGCGTTGCGCCACTCCGCGCGCCTGGCACAAATGACTATAAATAGTTCTACACCGACTTTCGGTTCTTAGTGCGACTTTCACTCTGATGATGCAAGCCCCAAGGTCTTGCGAAACGATCATGGATATGGATGCACAAACAGAAAAAAGGCCAAATCTGCCTAAGTAAGTGTTCTCAAGGTACTCAAACAACACGAGCCACCAAATAGCGTGGCTATCGCGCGGGTTTTTGCTCGACTTCACAAGGTGCAAGGCACATTAAGCCAGAAAATGCTGGGTGTTCATCTACAAATACTACGCGGTCTAAGCCGCAATTATACGTTAAGAAGAATAATTGCATCGTTCTATGCCAATGCAGACATTTTCTGATAACAAACTAATCATTTTTAAATGCTTAATCAATACAACTTTTTGTTCATTTACGTATTATAAATGCGTAATACCATAACATAATTGTATAGTTTCCATAACGTGTATAACACTGAATAAGGTGTAACTTGAAAGCTAAGGATGATTTTTGAATTCAGGGGGAAAATAATTACAGAAAACACTTCTACTTGCTCTGGGACAACATTTTTTATACTAGTGTCATCGGTTATGCATTACAAATATATGTTTTAGAATATGTTTGTTAAATTCACTATCTCCTACAATGCAATTCCATATTTTGTGGTCCAATATTTTGTCTGAGAATTCTACATTATTTCGGGATTAAATTTCAGGAACCTGCACTAAACTCGAAAATCCGTCCAAAATTCTTAAAAACATGTGATTAGAAGATGTCGAAATATAATGTGTTAAAATGCTTACTAGCTGTTTCGGTTTTTATTTGGTTTCTATTATACTTCTGTCGTTTGCACGTCCCACATTTAATCTTCAGTATCGGTAAGATGCATTACCTACGAGGGTGCAAGCATACAAATTTAGTGTGTCGTCATTCCATACTCCTACCGGTAATATATCTACGAAATTCTCTCTAAAATACTTCTTCTGGAAATATGAAATAATAATTTGCATTAGCCATACATTTTCTTTTCAGTTTTTCGACTGGTTGTTCCTAAGTGTTTTCATCAATGGGCACTATCAGTTGTAGATTACCTTCAATAGTTTTACGTTTGATTTCAATGTTTGCGGTTGCACCTTTCACAAATAATATCTGAGATTGGTGAGTTTTCAAAGTTTTTTTTGCAGATAACAACTGTTGCTGTAGATTTCTCTTGCGAGTGTACGGTGATATTGCTTGATTCGTTTCTTGGTTAACTTAAATCCTAATTAATTATTCTGTGTCGATTAAATCGTCGTAATCTGGAGGTGTTACTGCACTACTAAATTGTTGAGGATTTGTTGCTGGTTCCGGTGTTTTAAATCTAAGCAGTTGTTCGAATTTCTCATCTGCGTGTACAATACATGAAGTTTGATCTAGGGTGCTTGACGTGATTGGATTAATATGGATCCGTGATAAAGCGTAGACATGGCCTTTCTTATATTTTACTTCGAAATCGAAATCTTCCAGTTTTAAACCCCATCTTGTTAATTTGCTATTCGGTTCTTTTAGGTTCCGTAACCAAACTAAAGGTCGATGATCAGTAAATAGCGTGAATTTTGTTCTGAAACGATATGGGTACTTTGTAGCCCGCCCAATTGCTAAGCTAAAAGTTCTCTCTCAATAGTAGAATATTTTTAGTCAATTCTTACGCTTAAGTTGTAGTTTACCTATTCATTTCAGACTTTTGTATTTATTTATGTCACTCACTAGTGGACTGTTGGTAGCATTGTTAAGTTATGTTAAATTTAAAATTTGCAGGTTACGTTTTGCGTCAGTGTGTGTCAAATAACAAACAAAACCTGACCTACTACACTCGAATCATACACAGACTGACAATACACTTCAACACTGCCAAACGTATAACACGAATCACAGGCAACTGTAATTATAATTATGCATTTGATCTCTCGATACCTTCTAAACCGTCACTATGACATTTCATGACTGTCAATGCAAAATGTATGTTTTTTAGATATTTATTTATTAATGATAATTAAGTTATAAGAATTGAATACATTTTGTATTACACGCGATTTGATGAACCTTTAACATCTTTTTTTGATTCTTATCTATCAAATAGGGAACAAATTGTCGCATATAGAGGGGTTTGTTCCTATACATACTTCGCTTCTTCTGGGGTACCTCACGGCTCAAATCTGGGACCACTACTTTTTCTACTATTTGTTAATGACTTATGTAGTGTAATTCGTTGTAATAAGCTTTCATATGCAGACGATCTAAAAATATTTTGTAACATATCCAGTCTTGATGATTGTCTCTTGCTGTAAAATTTAGCCAAGTCCACTCTGGAACTTAGAAATTTTATAGTATTTTAGGTTAGTCCTTGACAGGAGATGGAACTTGTAGTTGTTGCTATAAGAGATAACGGGTGGTGGTCAGGTCAAACCAACCCTTTACAGACAATTGTCACCTTTGTCAATCGTTACCAATGAATACACTTTCATTGCTAAGAGTATATTAATTTGAGATTAATATTACAGGGTTTATATAAATTAAATGTGTGTCGTGTTTTTAACCTTTTTTTTCCAAAGGCGCGTACCTTTGTGTTTACAGTTCATTTTACACTTTTTACGTCAAATTCATGGTCAAACAAAGTTTGAACACTTGCTACAAGATGACCTTAACAAAATACAGAAATGGTGCATTTGAAACCGGTTACACTTAAAAATTTCCAAATGCAAAGTAGTCTCATTTACTAGAAACGAGTCCTATATAGAATATCCTTATAATGTAGATGAAAATGCTATTGAGAGATGCTCCACTATGAAAGATTTGGGCATATTGTTTGATAACAAACTAACATTTCACGAACATATAAACTTGAAGGTGGCAGAAAGCTTGAAAATGTATGGTTTCATCATCAGAAGTTGCAGAAAGTTTAATAATCTTCATGCTTTGAAAATTCTTAATTTTTATTATGTAATATCTAAGTTGGAGTACGGTGCTATAATTTGGAATCCTCATTACATTAGTTACTCACTTATAATTGAGCGTGTACAGAAAAAGTTTCTTAAATTTCTTAGTTTTAAAGCTAACGGACTTTATCCACAGAGAGACATAAACTACAATCAATTCTTGAATACCTTTGAGTTCAACAGTCTTGCCTGTAGAAGAGTATGTCCGTTATTGAGCTTTTGGCACAATCGTTGTAACAACAATATTGACTGCTCAGCTTTGGTAACGCAGTTAAGAATAATAGTACCACGATTTGAGTATCGACAAGGTGTTACCTTCTATTGTCCAATACCTAAAACTAATTTATTAATTAAATCTCCATTATACTCCATGGGTAAACATTTTAATAAGATCAGTAACCAAATTCACATGTTTAATAGTTCTTTATCTGAACTAGTGAATTTATGTAAAATTTACTTTTGCAATTGATTTAAATTTAGATACGTTATAAATATACTTTATCACTGTGTTTGTTTATTTCTGTTTTTTAAATTGAGGTAGATTAGTTTACGGTGTAATCATTGTTAGCGTATTAGAGTATCTTATATATATTTCTAAAAGTCCTGACTGACTGACTCATCAACGCCCAGCCCAAATCCTTGGACCTAGAAAGCTGAAATTTTGCACAGAGGTTCCCTTTATGATGTATACAAGGAATAAGGAAGGATATTTCGAAATTCAACCCCTAAAGGGGTAAAATGGGGGTTCCAATTTTGTATGGAAAAATAATATTAAATAGACATTTCGACTTC
>CALNHX010009393.1:30864-50392 GCA_940337035.1 Agriotes lineatus
GAAAGCGTCTGCCTTTTCCTTTTCAGATCCTGCCCAGTTTCCTGTTTCACTCCTTATGAGAGGCAAGTAAGTCTTCGGTTGTTTAAAACCTCTGTAGCTTCAGTAAGTATCTTATTGGTTTTTCTTTTCAGGTTGTTAATATCAGTATCTGTCCAGTTCATAACCTCAAACGAGTAGGTAAGTATACTTGATAAATTGATGTTTATTTCATACTGCATCGTAAAACCCATGTTTAAGTTAATGATTTTAGTCCGGAAAATGAGGCTTTACGGTATCAGGTCCGGTAAAACATTTTACCGGACTCAAATGAAATAAACAGGTCCGGTAAAACATTTTACCGGACTCAAATGAAATAAACAGGTCCGGTAAAATATTTTACCGGACTCAAATGAAATAAATCAATAATCAAACTATTTATCATTTTCAATTGAAAAAATTTTTTTTTGTAGTTTTAAGTAAAAATCTAATAATTGCAGTATGAAATAAAACGCATTACGACATACGTCCGGTAAACTTTTACAGTAGCTCGTCTCAACATTCCAGACTCGGCTCCTACGTCGCCTCGTCCCGAAACGTTTGGACTCGCTACTGTAAACTTGCGTTTACCGGACTTATAACGTAAATTACTATTACAAGTGAGGAACAAATAAAATCATTTACATAATAGCCATACACTGGCTGGCAAATATACTTGTGCTACTGTGGTAACGTAATATAATGACATTTAGGTATGTCAATTAGAATTATTGATTTTTTTTATCAGTCAATTTGTTATACGTGCTAGTGATGAAATGTACTATAAACCCAATAACATAAATCATAACAGAATGAGACTCAGTAATAGTCTTTAGGGAAAATAATTAGCATCGTCATGATCTGATGAAATAATGTCTTGGGGTAATTTGCGTTTCAGTCTGTTGTGGATGTTTGTTTGAAATAGTTCATAGTACACTGCACCACTACACGCACTTGAGCTTATAGCAAAGTTTGTAGCACATTTTTTAATATACTTTTCTATGGTTAAGACGCCTAGCTCTTGGTGCAACTACATGTTGCGATGGTGCTTTGACAGCAATTCTCAAAACCTTATTTTGGAACAGTTGCAGTTTTTTATGTTGGTTTTAGAAGTATTACACCACACCGGCTATGCCTATAATGCTAGAGGAAGTAACAAGTTATCATATAGTAATACTGCACATTCGATTTGTAATGTTGATTTTCGATTTATTAACGGATACAGCTGTCTCAGCCTATTGTAGCTCTGTATACTTCCAGCTTAGTCCGGTGTCGAGGTAGACTCTCTAATATTTCACTGCGGAATATTTAGAATTCCAAGGTATTACACTATTATTAATATGTACTCTATCTGTACCGTTGACTCTTCGTAGTGTGGATATTTTAGCTTGGAGTTTATTTAGATATTCCATTGTTTGAACCAGGAAGACAGTTTGATTATTGCTTGTTGCAACGCTATTACTGCTTCATCTAGTTTCGCGGGTAGAGTGAAGATGGCCGTGTCGTCGGCGAAGGTAGCTAATGTTGCATTCATTTCAGGTAGGTCTGATGCGTATATATTAAAAAGAACTGGAGCCAGGATGCTTCCCTGTGGAACGCCTGTTCGAATGCTTTTAGTTTCGGACAACGTTGAGTTACTTTTAACAGCGAAAGTTCGATTTTCGAGAAAGGAAAAGATGATAGCTTTGAGGTAAGTAGGTGTTTCAATTTCTAAAATTTTCTTCTTAAGGCCTTTGACCCACACCTTGTCGAAGGCCTGTGCAACGTCAAGAAAAACTGTTGTTGTATACAGTTTGTTTTCGAACAACTTTCTCCAACAATTCTGATAATGTGGTCAGCAGACTTGTCGGTCTGTAATTTTTAATTTTTCTTGTTTTTGCCAGGTTTTGCAAACATTAGGTCATGTGCATATTTCGATGGCTGAGGAAAATAATCTTATCTTAACTTTCAAGCAAGCATTAAGTGTTGTACTTAAATAAGCTAGGGCGTTTCTTGTTAGGTGCTGAAGGATGTAGTTTGTAATAAGGTCATGGCCGGGAGTTTCTCAAATTATATGCGAAAGTTCTTTGGGAGAAGTTGATTTTATTAGATCAGGTATAGGCATCTTTCTTTTGATGTCGTTTATAACTTACATAAAATGAGTAGGTGTGCAGGTGATTGTTGGAGTAAAGGTTTTTTGTAGGTAAGAAATAAATGCTGCAACTTTTTCTGCATTGGAACTGTAATTTTCA
Source organism: Agriotes lineatus (assembly GCA_940337035.1). NCBI lineage: Eukaryota > Metazoa > Arthropoda > Insecta > Coleoptera > Elateridae > Agriotes > Agriotes lineatus. The sequence continues at coordinate 33,111 of CALNHX010009393.1, forward strand.
CCATCAGCTTCTGAGGACAGCGTAGCCAATTCCTCTCTTTGTTTTAATATCTTTCTAGTGGTTTTCTAAAACCCCTAACTCTTGGACTAAAACAGGCTATGCGTCTTTTATATGTATTTATTCGTAGGTTATCTATTAGTTCTCTTTTGATTTGATGTGTAATGTTGTTTAGTCGTTTTTCAATAAGGGGACTCTTCGTCCTTTGCCATTTGCGTCGGATTTGACATTTCAATTGAATTAGATCAATAATATGCCTTAGCGAATAATTGTAGTATATCGGAATGGTCGTTTTGATGGTTGGCAGACCAGTTTTACACTATGTTCTATTGACGTGGTGATGTGATTTATCGCTGAATCAATATCTGCAGTAGCATGGAGGATTATGGGACAGTGTAGATTATGGTCGAGCAAGTTTTCAAAGCGGTCCCAGTTCATTTTTTCATTGATAATCTGTGGGATGGGGTATTTGAAAGATAATTTGTTTACAAAGGACACTAGTACTGGAAGGTAATCTGAATTGAGTTCAGTTATGACACTTTGGAAAACAGGTTTATTAACATTTTTCTGTAGGCCAATGTCAAGTATGTCAGGCTGATGATCGGTTCGGTATAGATAATAAGTGTACTCGTCGGGTGCCAAGATTTGAAAAGAGTTTGCTCTCACAAAATTTTCAAGTGTTATTCCCTCTCGATTTGAGGCTCTACAACCCCACAAGGTGTTTTTTGAGTTTATATTGTCTATGACGAGTGATAGTGGTTCAGTTGTATCAAAGACTTTCTTTATGTCTTCTTCAACTAGTTTATGCTTTGCTGCCTGTAAGCACTTGTTATTGTGACGCTGCTCTGGTCATCGAGTTCAACTTTTATCGATGTCGTTTCAATGCTCAAATGGGAAGTTTCTGCAAGTCATGTGTGCTGAAATTTTGTTTTGATAATAATCGCCGCACCCCCTTAAGGTACCGTCGAATTTAGGTCCTTACGTTAAACGTGGTAACCTGGGATTTTAAACCTGACGCTTTCATCGAAATGTGTCTCTGGAATACATCGATGTCTACATTGAAAGGCTGTAAATAACGAACGTTGGTTGTTGATACCATTAGCGTTCCAATTAAAGATGGTTAAATTATGTATTATTTTTCCCTGTTTATGGGCCATTAATAAGCAGCGGCAGAAGAGTATTTGTGATGAAAGATTTGATTTGGCTAATATAAGGCCTGATTAGTTCTAGGAGAAGTTGAAGAAAATTATTGGATATTGCTGGTTCGTGGGATGAGATTATTGCGTTATTACTTAAATTTAACCCGCTTTTAAGTTTTTTCTGCAAATGCCTGTATATTGTTTACGTAAGAATTTTTGCCGTAGGAGATTCTGGATGCGTTGGGTTGAGTTCTATCTCGTTGTTTTAACAGGTCTACCGGGTGCTGACTTGGGCGACGCACCATAGGAATTTGCATAGTAAATTCTTTATGTTCAATTATTTGCTCCCCTAATTATTTTAGAGCTAAAGTGCAAATACATTTTTTGTAGAGAAAAAAATACTGCATCCATTCATACTGTTGCTAACAATTTTTCATTTTCCAGAACCGAACGAATGCAAAAAATCAAACTAGCATTTTTACAAAAATCAGTGATGCCATGGAATTATTGAAACAAGCCAATGCCAACGCAAGTGCGTGCGGGGCGATCATCCAGTCACTGCCGTCAAAAGATTGAACGTATGTCGTTTTTCTCGTTTTGGTGTAAGTTCTGAAGCTCGTTATTGCACCTACAATTATTTAATAACATGCCTGTAGTATTAAACTTAAAATGAATCAGTCTATTAATGGTTGTACCGTTTGCAATTTGACGATACGGAAATTTTACAATAAACAAGGAGCTTACTTGACGAACGTCCACCATACTCGTAAAACCATTTTAGTTATGGACAAGCTCTAGGTACATTAGAGACATTAAGCAGAACATAATTTGAAACAATAAGAAAGCCGACCTGCGATTAATTAATAAAATAAGCAATGGTAGTAAAAATCGCAGATCAACCCCCCTACCATTTATACACCACGGCAGCTCTGAAAAACTGTTTCTTACTCACCGCGATGGCCGACTAGCTCAAATATCGGCGGCCTTAGATCGTAGGTTCAGATCATCAGCTATGTACCCTGGAATGTCTTCAAAAAAGGAAAGGAAAATGGAAATGGGCGCCAGAAATCAAAAGATTTCAAATAACAAGAAGAAAAATAAATTGCAAGTGACTAGCGTTTAATTAATCAACAATAAGAAGTTTTGAAATGTCAATAATCAATAATCAGAACAATTAAAATGTAAATAATGTAATGACAAAATTGTGTATCTTAACTGAAGGTTTCGACACGCATAAAATTAAGAACCCCTTTCGGGTTATTATAATAATTTACCAAAACCACTCGTGGGATAAGCTTATCACAGTCATCTAATAAAACCTTCTGTTAGGCTATTGAAAATAAATAGCGTGACTGTACCTTTTACATAGGGTCGAAACACACATCAAAAATAGCAAAATTTATAAACTGTGCATAATTAAATATAAGCATTAAAATTCAAATATTAAAACAAGAGCATGTATGAAATTGAACATTACAGGTTAATAATGGCAAAACGTATGAATATAAATTTTAAATATTGACGGGTTTAAAGTACACAGATGTAAATTTCTGGTATTGAAAATAAGTCGAAGTAATATAAATCTCGGAGTAGCACCTACTAACCTCGAAACGTAAGCTGGACGTGAACGGCAATAATCATTGTTGAAGTCGCCGGGGAAGCGCCGAAAATTGCTGCAATAGCATCTTCAAACGGCAGCAAATACGCCGGACCCAGCAGGTGTCGAAAATGCGATAAGACTTGGCCTCCGAGATAAACTCGTTGTTGAAACGGATAATTAAGATTAAGAGCTAAGAAAGATATAATTAGTATGGAGATAATAAAACAGAACAAGCGCAATCGTACCTGATTACAATCAGCCCTTAGAAAATACACTGCTCGTTGAAATTGGTTGAGCGCACGTAATTCGACATAATTAAAAACAAGGCTTAGCCGCGCCGGTATCGGCGGGCTCAAGCGAAGACAGCAAAGTGCCCGGACGAAGAATTTCGTTTCCTCGAGGAAGGCTCGCACTCTGATAAGAGATAGCACAGGTCAAAAGAGCAAATTGCAAACGATAGGAACTTGATCCAGGTACAAAATGCGTTGGTTTGGAAAATTTACGAATTCGAAATGCAAAAGGAATTATAATTTAACTAAAAATATACAGGTTAAGCCTGAAATAATTGGATAAATGGCGAAACAATTAGGCAAAGCCAAAAAATTGTTTCAAATTAGTAATGAATTATTATAAACGTCAAACATCAATGACTAACAAACAAACAACACATATTGTCGCTCCGCACGCATTTGCGTTGGCATTGGCTTGTTTCAATAATTTCATGGCATCACTGATTCTTGTAAAAATGCTAGTTTGTTTTCTGCATTCCTTCGGTTCTGGAAAATGAAAAATTGTTAGCAGCAGTATGAATGGGTGCAGTATTTTTTTCTCTACAAAAAATGTATTTACACTTTAGCTCTAAAATAATTAGGGGAGCAAATAATTGAACATAAAGAATTTACTATGCAAATTCCTATGGTGCGTCGCGCAAGTCAGCACCCGGTATATGATCAGTACAACCACTATAGTTTTCACTGTGGTTTCCCCAACAGTTGGTAAATCATTGAACTGCTTTGTACAGTCGGTATGTAAGTGGTCGCCTGAACATTTAATACAGACTGGTTTGGGGTTACTTTTTGATGTGACCGTACTGTTGGCATCGATGACACTGTGGTATGTTCTTTGATTTCTTGTGGCTTTTACAGTAACTATTGAGTGATACAGCGTAGTTAAAGAATATACGCATTTGCTTGCACTTTTTTTGTAAGTTCAATTGCACAGACTGGCAGAGGTTTATTTTATTTAGTGTATAGGCGAGTTACTTTTGTTACTGGCGAGTTACTTTTGTTATTGGCAGGTTCTTTGTTAGTTCATCTTTGATTTCCTGATCAGGAAGCGGGAAAGCGACTGATTATTAATAACTACTGATAAGGATTTGTCGTTTGGGTTTTTATAAGTATGGTATGGTATTCTATTTGAAGTAATGGTTCAATTGTATCAACGTTTTTTGCCAATATCATATATTTAGGACTGTTCCACTTTACTGGGAATATACTCTTACTCATTATTACCACTTTATAATCAAATCGGAAAACAAAATTCCCATATAAAATAGTGCAAATATTCCGTGTAACGTTTAGCGTCATATTTATAGGACAGTAACATTTACAGATTCGTAGACACAAATTTAATTAAAATATTCTAAATTTATATTTGTCATAAGAAACTTGATCTTACAGAATGCTAAAAAACAAAAAATATTTAGTTATGTGGTGTGGTTTACACGAAATCACTGAAGCAAACTTATGGTGTGAAAATTTAAAAAATAAGCAATATAGTCCCATCTATAGGCGGGGCACAACAGATTCTTGAAAACTAAGTAGGGCTTGATAAACCCTAGTGCATCTATTTTTAGCCGGTATGTATCCAGAAGAAGTTAATTACCGCAAGGTGGCAGTAAAAAAGTCATACACATATTGTCCTCTGAATAGAACGCTGGGCGTTAATGGGTGAAGGAGACGTGATAGGCACAACCTTTGCATGTGTTCATTTGAGGGAAAATTCTACAAGGGAAAATAATATTGATAAAATGGTGTATAACGTTGAAGGCATTACTGTACTACGAACGGCGATGTGATCCAAAACTTAATTTACCCCGAGAAAATTATAAACGCTTAAAAAATGGGGGTAATTTACACAAGCTCAATTTAGCAGGGGTACATAAACTATATCTTAGATTGACGGTAAATTACACATGCAACACTAGATAATAAGCGTATATTCAACTTACCTGAAATGTAGTTCAACCGACGGCAAGATTTTAAAATAAAGTGCAGTCACAGTCTCCGAGTAAGGTTCAGCGAGATTTACGGGCTTGAAAAGATGAAAATATGCAGGACGGTTATGAAGCGATAGATTAATCAAGGGCATCGAGCTTCATGTTACAGGCTGGTTGCGAAACAGTAGATAGTGAGACTATAGAAGGCTTTGAATGTATACGCAGATGCAGATCGACATTAAATTATGGGCGGAGCCTTCAAGGCATACTTTCATGTTGATTGATTTATTTGATTTTAACAAAGCCAATTATTTACTAGTTAGTATGCTGGTTATGTTCACAAATATGTGTTTGAATATTACAAAATAAGATAATACCCTAGGAAGATAAGTACAAAAAATATTTCAATTTAAAATACGCAAGGCCTCATGCTCGTACTCAAAGGTTAATGGTAGATTCCGATTCGTAACTGATTTATGTTCATTTTATCCAATTGACCTAAAAGATCCAGTTGCCACTGGGTTCAGCCCAGCAAAGAGAGATAAATTTGCGTTGAGCGTCTGGTAGTCAGCCATCGATTGCATAATTTTATTGTCCTCGTGCGGCTTTTAAGTATTTCTCCTAGCGTGATGTGCTAGCCCTGTGGAAGCGATTTTCGGCCCTTTCTGGCGTAATTGGCTTTGCTACCAGATAAAATACAAGCTTGCCTAAGTGTTGTAACATTTGATGTTTGTTGCGTTCACGTTCCTTAGAATATCATGAAACTCCAAGATTCGACTTATATCGTATACAATTAACATCACCCTGAACATTGCATCACATTTCTCACTAATGTTCCCCGGTTGCTGGTTGCTAACTCCTCAACCTATTCTCGAGCTTGGATTGAGGACCACCGATCACCTTTCTTCGCCCGGAAGCAGCATTTTGTTCTGAACGCGAACTCCACCTTTCAATTCGGTGTGTAATGTTTCTAAGATCGTATGCATCGCCCGCTTACGGGACCAAGATTTGGAGCTGATTCCTGTCCGGGTGTGGTAATCGCTATTTGGAACGTTAACGGAATTGCTGCCAGTTTTTGGTAGTCTAAGCTTAACGTGATATGAGTCCAACCCACAGTTGGCCTCCGAGATTTTCCTGTAGTCTTGGGTGTTTAATATAGCAGTATTAGATTACCTACTCTTTCATTTCCTTTGAAGTAAAACAGTACGCGTTTTCAGGAATGTAAGATTCCAAGGACATGAAGGCAAGCGTAAGTTCATTCTGAACAAAGAGCAGCTCATCCGTGATCGAACCTTCTCAATACAGCACTGGATAATAACCTATAGTACTATGGTGGTGCTGAAATAATAAAGTAGTAATAATAAACACCTTTCATACCCCTCTAGAGATTTCACTTTTGGAAGCAAACATCTACATTTTCAAATTAATATCTCGCCAGTCCCACTGAAGTTAGACGGGTGCAACTTTTTAAGTATGCTACAGGCAGTAAACATGTTCCCTCCTGTAACACTAAACATGGAAACATAAGAACGAAAACCAACTGTGCAGTAACAACTTTAATCTAATAATAATAATGCTGAATTCATTTAAATAAGCACAATTATACGAAAACCTAATACTTTTGATTAAAAGATATCCATCAAATGAGAAATAACTGCAGGTTTTTCAAACTTTTATCCTACTGAAACCAGTAAGGACCCACTAAAACTATAAAGAAAGGAATGCGTTGAAGGAAACGAGAATGCAATAAGGCATGTTACCAAACAGCATATCAATCTGTCGAAATGGATGCAAGAAAACCAAATACTCCTTAGTTGTAAGTAAATTTACAAGAGAAGTTTCATATTTAACTCTCTTTAATGGAAATTTAATTCATTTGAAAAGAGCTTTCTAAAGAGGGAGATCGTGTGAATTTAAATTTTTATGGACAATTTACTCTAAAGAAGCGTTACCAGGCTGGCTATTAATTACGATAAATTGACAAATTCAACACTAAATCATAATTAATGCCATCGCTTCATTGTGGGGGTTATCAGTTTAAAATATGTTAAATGCCTGGTCGCAATTATTATAGCGCAATTAAAATAATTTATGACAATAACGCTACTGCCCGAAAAGTACCTCATTCCTCACTATATAAATTATGTGGAAGGACCATGTCATTAGCGTCACTGTATGAATTTAGCATAGTAATTTTCCTGCAGTAATAATCTTGCGGTATACAAAGCATGTCGGTTATTTCAAAGAGATACACATAAGCAAAACAGCGAAGAGCATATCAGAGTTTATTGTAAGTATTACAATTTACAACTGCACCGGTATATGAATGTAGCTAAAACTATTTTATGCTAAATAGATACATAGGTATTTGACTTTGGACATAATTCACGGAACAGGTTGTAGTGTTAGCTACTACTTTGTACGATGTCACATTAATTTATTACTTTAATTATTGATTTGTCGTTTATTTATACCATAAATTGTAACAACAATTATTGTATATTAGTTGTTTCTGCACATTTTCTAGGGTATGCTCAATCCAAAAGTATTAAACTTTAAAATTTTCTTTTGCGATATATTACTTTGTAATTTCTTTGCAATATGCATTAATTCGATATATCGGGATCAAGATCTAAAACATCACAATCACAACCCTTCGGCCGGTTAGGCACCGCCGACTTCAACTACATTGGATTCGAACAAACAATTAGCTTTATGACGTCCCACACGGTTGGCACGGAAGGCTTTAAATACATTCACACCTACCTCTAGCTCGTACGACGAACGTGACTCTAGTGATTCAAGCTGCAAAGTTTTGCGAAATGCTAGTCTCCAGGAGTTCACAAAGGCCAAAACGACCAAGACTGCCTAAATGTTCGTGAGTGGCTTGAAAGGGTTCACGAGCCACCAACAAGATAGATTTTGTATTGTATTGTACGTGTTCGTGTCGTAGCTTTCAGAATTATTGCAATACAGTTTCGAACAAAGAAGATCTGGTTTAAGGTAAAACTATTTTATATTGCATTCGCCTAATCAGGGATTTTTGGTGTAGGTAAGCACAAGTATACCGTCTACTAGAGTTACTGCCATGTGCCTGCTGTTTGAGAATGAATTACTTAGGCATCAAAGGGTCCAGGGTTGCCAAAGCCGGGTTGGGAAATTGAGCAGTGGGTTACAGTATCCCTTTATTCACATGGTGTCACCGAAAATATAACTGTGCTCTTCTACGCAGCAGGCCAAGGCTTCAATCCTGCGCTACTTATTAAAATACTTGAAAAATTCCTTTTCTAATATTTTTAGAATGTCACTGTAACGCTTTATGAAATCTGCAAGTAATGAAATGATATTTCCCACTTCCAGTTACATTGATTTAGAAAAAGAAATAAAAGCGCTTTCTCAAAGTGTTAACAAATTCTACTCAACGATGGTGAAGATGTAGGCGATTGGTACAAGAGTAATCATTAGACCCAATATAAAGGATCCGTAGTCAGTAATAAATAGAACTAATACAGTGCGAGGAAGAAAGAGAAAGGATGCTTAGTTCAAACTGAAAACTCCATCGGTTCACTATTGGGGCGCGTACGACAATATATTTGCATCGAAATATAAGATATGTAACAAAATGGCAACAATTATTATTTCTTTTGTATATTTTGGAAATACTCGTTTCTGATTTACACGATGGTTATTAAAAAATGTAGCTTAACGATTTTAGAATGCTAAATGAAAATAGGATTTCCAGCCTTGGCAGGTATACAGGCAAATATCAGTGTGATGCTTATAAAGCAGTGTTACCAGTGTGTTATTTTGGTTTAAAAGATCGACGCCGTTACTGGTTCTATGCAAGAGGTAAATGTTTTCAACTTCTTCATGCGGAGAAAACTAGCGCGGGGTAGAAACCAGATAACTACCGTCAAGTAAGAGTGAAGTTCAAAGTATTCTCGTTTGAGTCTGCTATGTTGAAGCATTTTACTGCCTTTGTGGTAACATAATTGTTTTTTTTTTTGCCAAAGAAGCTTCCCAGGCGTAACATTACTTTGAAATTCTGTTTACGTACCATTGATGTATCGCAGAATTGCATTTTTAATTTTCTCTCTGATAGCATAAGCAACGCCAAGTTCCATTGCATCATTTCAAGTTTATATTCGACGCTGTCTGACAATTCGAGTGAGCAAGCCAATCCCAAATCTTCTGCCCAGTCCGACATCCACTGAGCCCGAAGTTCGCCGAAAATCTTCGTCGCCCATACTGAATTGCTTGCCGCAAAAGCATTATTTTGCCCTGCACAGTTTCGAAATCTTTGGTAGAGCCCGGAGTCTTTCTCTCTTTTACGAAAAAGTAGGATGCACTTAACGGACCTAAATATTGAGCACATCCCGTCTGGGATGTGCAAATCGCTATATGTAAATCGGTGGCTAACTTGTCGCCAGCCTATCAACGCTGAATTAAATCATTCAACTTGGCGTCAGGCGAGAGGAATTTTTATACTGTGTTAAGTGAATTTCGTGTGCTAACGCAGCTGGGCATCAATTCTGATTGCAGCGACGCATAAATGCAGTAAGGACAGCTTTGGATGTTTCCGTCGAACCCAATGTCGCTAATTTAGCATTTTCTATCGTATAACTGATGTTGTGTTACTATTAAATTTTAAGTAGCGCACTGCAAACTGATGACAGATTGCATATGTGTGAGTTTCGTTATCATGGGTACGACAAGGTGAAGTTCAACTGCCGATCCTTCTGTATTTAGAGTACCTGCATATTTTTAAATTCTATGTAATAAGATTAAATTAACCCTTGCTTTTGTTTTATGGTGTGTTATTTATGTAAAGAATTTTAGTGACTATAAGGAATTAATCCTATGTAAGTCCGTGAAGACAGGAAGCTGGTTCGTCGCACACAAACGCTGTTAGCAAACTTAGAAGATTGTCCTAATTCGTACTTCAAGGGCTGTTCTTGTTAGGAAAAACAAATCGAAGCCGGTGTCGTCCAAATTTATTAACATCTTCCTAGTTAATCAGGTCACTGCTATAGTTAACCAATATCAAGTTGAACCACGACCTTTCCGGGGAGCTAAGCTAGCGAATTTTTGTTATGTAAGTACCGTGACGTCATTGGGGCATTTGCATGTTACCATTTCGTCTTACTTATAAAACTGTGGCTTATTTTTGTATCGTATATCCCGTTTTATATGTAACAAAACTGGATCCACCCACGTGCGGCTCTGTTTTATGTTTTAAACACATTGTAACAACTGTTTTCTTATGGGTCCCGACCTTCGCATCTGTGTCCGACCAGGATTGCATTTCTCTTGATGTGCTTAATATAGCCATATCAGATTTTGATTGTTTGATTTCTTGTGAAAACGATTCATGTTGGCGCTCTACACAATAACATTTTACTATTGCGAACACGTTTTGTTCTTTCAGTTTAGGACCCGCCCCTTTCTACTAGCTAGTCGAGCAACTTGTTGCAATCCTGCAAAACGGGGGTTTACCTTTAAAAAGAGGTTTTTTTCTGTGCTCAAAATGTTTCCTGTCATTGGAGGTTGCAGTAAATCACCTTTATTTGTCGCCTGGTCTTGTCTCCAACTTCCTGGGTATGACATCCGAAGTTTATCATGCTTTTTTTGAAGTATTGTATGGCCTTCTTCGTATTTTCACTCCGTTTACTCTTCCTATGTTTATTAATTTTAGTTTACCGCCAAGCATCAACGTGTGACTTAGATAGTCTATTCTTTTACTTATTCATCGATCACCTTCTACTAGTTTCTTTAGAAATGTATTGTTGGCTACTCTGTCTATTTAGCTAATCTTTAACATTCACCCTACTTCAAACGCTTCCAGTATTTTCTTTTCTGGGGTACTTGAACCAATATTGAACATAATCTGCGATAAATGGTGAATTATCTTTTTTTGACGATACATTTGCTGAAAGGCGTTAAAGTGAGGTTTGAGTGACGAGAAAATGTAGTTTCAAAGTTTTCATAAGAAAAATGAAAACAGTTTATTCGTTTTCCCAGCCATTTTGAAATTTTATTGCCCAGCTAGTCTTTACCGTTATACAGAGCACCATGCTTCCAATGCATACAGTTTTTTCTTTTTTCCAGAGCAATTGAATCAATGTTGTAGACACAATATAGATTTTGCTAATTGGTTCACTTCGATTTCTTTCATAATGTATTGAACCGATTCGGGCTCTTATTTTGTGTTACCTATTAGTATATGTATATAAATTATCTTTTTCAATTTAAATTGCTCTGTTTATATTATGTGAATATTAATAGTTATTCTTTTTGCTAGCTCCTGAAAATCGGGGGTGGATTCCTTTCATCTAGACTGCTTATTCTGAAATTTGATGTTCTGATTTTAATTTATTACAAGTCAAAAATAACTTCTGTCAAATGATATGTCAAACAAATTTGAAAATTCAATGACAAATACCAGATCGTTACATTCGCCACATAACAATGTCAAACAGTAAGTAATTCCTTAATAATGAATTCACATTTTTAGTCTTTATTTTCTTTCAGTGCTTACCTAATACCTAAAATCACCCACATTTCACTCGAACTCGCCCCTGATGTTAACCAACTTGCTCTACTCCGCCAACGACCACAACTGATCCAGTCAACAAACACAGTGAAAGCCTCCAATGACACTCAATATGTCAAAACTGCCTAGAATCAGGAACAGAAGCTCCCAACAGCATGGACCCAAAACAGACCCCAGTTGTAGTCACTCAATTCCAACACCGCATCCAAAAACACTCCACTGACCAGCACCAAGAACCACCGGCCTCTCCCTCAGAACTCTCCTTTCGTAATAACAGCTCGATGCAATCCAAATCAATTGATATACCATGTCAAATGTAATTATTCAATAAACTTACCGCAGTATTTTTCTATATTTATTCTCCTGTGTAGATTAGTCCTGCTTTTAGTTTAGTTTTTCACCATATACTTGCTATCTTCCTCCATTTTATATCTCATCTTCTTAAGGTAAATTCTATTTCACCACGCAAATTTAGTCTTAATATCAACCCTTTTTAATCTTTTAAAATAGGGTTTATTTCATATTTTTAAATTACACCAAATTAATTACAGCTTTACATTTTTCAATATTTGCTATCTTAATAATGAAAACAAAGTCATTAACGATATCACATTTTCTCCTTCCAACACACTATATCTTTATTTTTGAATTCTACCTACTATGTGCAATAATCTATTAGGATTAAGTATTTGTCATTACCTTAAAATTTCATATTTAGATATTACATTATATTCGAATCCATCTGTTTCTCAATTAGCCATATTTTATTCAATTATAAATTCTATTTTCTCTTCTTCTTACATAACCATTATTAATATTCCCAATTTATATTCAAATTGATCCCTATAATATTCAACTATTGCAACCTCTTAATCCTATTTTAAAATTGATTTTTATAACCCTGTATTCATATCATTACAGTATATAATAGGTACTGAAAACCATAATGTGGCGTCTGAATAGTGACAATTGATAGCTTCAAACGTTTAGTAGAGAAAACTAAAGAGAGAAAGGATACATTGCAGCATATTCGAATTTATAAGTGGTCGCTACTCGGCAGTTTGCAAACAAGCCAAACTACAACACAATTGTTTACAATGCAGATATAGAAAGTGATGTGTGTGCAAAGCTGAAACTAGAACTTTCGACAACAGCACCAGAGGGTATGGATGTGATAAACAGATTAAAGCAAAATTATTTTGTGTCGCCGCGAGCGTGTACTGATTGTAACGGGTTGTGTTGTCCGTTATGGAGACTAACTTTTCCAAAAACTAAAATTTGGTTGATGCATATTGGGAAGTTGTTGTATATGTGAATTCGTTTGAGAAAGTTAATTGCGAAAATAAAAATACCAAATTCAGATAGTACCATTAAGATGAGATTGATTCTATAGAACAGGGCTGTCCAACTTCAAGGGACCCAAGGACCACTGTAAAAATTTTGAAGGTTATGAGGGCCGCATCATAAAATGTGTCGTATGCGACTTTGTGAATGATTTGTAATAAATATAACATGTGTATGTTTGAATACTAATTTTTATTTATTTAAGAAGCTTAGGATACATTACAGGGTGTTTCCTGAGGTAACCGACAAACTTACACCATGTGTTCTAGAGGTGATTCTAAACAAAAAAACCCATATTCACTTTAGGTTAATTCCTTTCCATTCTTGAGATACCGACAAAAGAAAAAATTTACATCAATTGATGAAAATTTACGTAAAGAGATAAGTATGCTAGATAAAATGACATTTGTTGAGAAGTAAAAACTGTCAAAGTAATCATTAATTAACAACAATTAACAACTAAAAGAACTAAACAGGTGTCTGGTCGCTGCAGCACCATTCGCGTTGATAGCAACTGCCAGATTGAGACAACGGACAAGACAAGTCTTGCATCGGAGGTTGGCGGGACTGTTTCCTAACACAATGTTACTAGATAAAGTGAAAATTCTTTTACTAATGATATATTTTTTTACCTTTGTTCTATGTACCTATTTTATATTGTTTTCAATTATTTATAATGTATATTCCAGATTGATGTTTTCTGAAAGTATAGTATCTATCTATCGATTGGCGGGCCGCAAAAATATCATGGCGGGCCGCATGCGGCCCGCGGGCCACATGTTGGACAGCCCTGCTATAGAAGATGAGGGTGAATATCTAGATCAAACTGGTTTAGAATAAGCTTCTGTCAGTGCAGATATAACAGTAAATCCCAACATTTTAATTGCCCTCGCATCTCTGAAGATGCCTTGCGTACATCTTCCAGTCTCGAAGGTACAATATCCAGGACACAATGTGAATGCTACTTTTGGGCTAGGTAAATATGCATATCTCTACTACCTTTACCATTTATCGTACAATTGGTGTAGTGGGAAACAAACTTTCTCTTATCTTACGCCGCAAACAGGCAAATAAAATACCGGAAACGCGCAACGTTCCGCGAATATTGTACTGGAAGCCTGCAACCTTCGCTTACGCACATGTATATTAAATGTTATGAAGTTCCCGTTAAAGCCACAGTTCCCCATTGTAGCACGGTATTTTTTCTTTTATTCCTTGCCGCAAAAGTTGTTGACAGTTTACTCCGAACCCATTTGTTTCAGTGTAAGGTTACGCAGTCGTTCTGCTGAACCGAAAAGTTCCTAGGCTTAGTTCGAAACTTTATATGCACATTCTTCAACATTTTAAGACGTGCAGTCATAAATAACCGCAAATTTAGTTCGGGCCCCGTTCATGTTTCAGCACTGCTAATCTACGAGAATCTATTAGGTAACAAATTGCAGTAATATTTTGCGGTACATGATATTATTTGAATGTGCTGCTGGGGCATTGTTTAAGAACTTACACAAAGTTGGTATGAAAATTTATTATTGCTGTCAGGGGATCCATATATCATTAAAGCATCCTGAAGGGAGCCGAAACCGCAAATGTAGCGGAATTCAGATATAAATTTTAAATATCGCGGGATTCGGCTAAATTACTGAATCGGCATGAAGCAGCAAGAAGTTCGCCTACTTACTGCGATCAAAGCGCTGCTGTGTCGCACACTTTTACAAAGCTCCTGATGCAAAGGTCAACTTCGTTAACTAAAGGAATGTTACTGTAAACGTTTACAGGATCCCGGCAAACACTTTGCAAATAAAAGTTCAGTTAAAGTTTGGAAGATTTTTTAATCCCAAAAATAATTGGGTTCTCCTGTGACTCGATATTCTGCGGAAGCGCTTTGTTCATATAAATGTGCCTATGTTTCGTAGCTACTCGTAATCGACCTTCTCTTCAGGGAATTCTGATGAACAGCATTATGTTCCTGAGATGTACAAAGCTTATTTACTTCGGCTTACCGAATTGCGCCAAATTTGGGTTCGTATTTTCTCTTACTAACTGCTCTCATTCTGCCTGGGAATTTTATATGACAAGACTATAGTAAATTCTACGTTGCTAGTTCTAGCAACGCAGCATAGTAATGCCTCATTCAATTCTAAGCAGAACTTCGCTGGCAAATACCAAAAGATGGAAATAAAAGAAAGTTTGCGAAATGTCCGTCCTACCCTAAATACATTAAAGGATTTCATAAAACGCTTCCACTGACAATAGCATTAAAAGTTTTAAAGGAACTCTAAAGACCTACTGATTTCAATTCAGAAAGTGGGATTTTACAAAACAACTTAGGGATTACAATTGAATGTATGTGGGACGCGAAACCTTAAAGCCGCCGGTATAAAATAATTATGGGGTTTTATTTGGTTAAGCCGTCTTGAAAAAGTACGGGCAAGAATTTTGCGTGCAAATGAACTGAACGCTTTGTGTTTAGTTCGACAGAGGCTTAAAGGGGTAAAGAACTCGGAGTGCCGGTTTGTAGCATGAACCGTTTTATCACTTGAAAACAGATGCAGAACTGATTTAACGAATGTATCTTGTAATCTTTATTTCTATTGCTAAAAAATAGTAGTCTATTTAATGTCCAAAGCACAACTTCTAATAAGTAATTACTGATACGAAACCTTATCCATCTTACAGACTGGTCGTTCGTAGTAAATTGTACCTCCATTCGACTTCTCTACAGGTAGTATGGTAGTAAATTATGAGATCGGGGACAATTGGTATTTGACTAACTTCAAACAATCAGTTTACGAAGTTTTTTGCTTGGCTAGGAGATTAAGCAAACGCATTACGTAGCCAATTAAGCAAACAAACACAACAGTTAATTTGGTTGCCGAAGTTGCGGGTATTGTATTGGTTTTATTTGTACTTCTTAACCCTCCCGTGGCTAACCCAAGGAAATAATCAAGATAGAGAGCTTTTAAACACAGTCATGAAGTCATTAGCTTTTTAAGGGTTTATATATGAATACAGACACTTTGAGTCTCAGTGAATTTTTCCCCAAGACCATTTTCATACTGCATAACTTTTTCCTGGATTTTTGCTATATTTACTTGTATTCTTTCGGATTCCTGAGAATAATATTGGCACCCACAATTTTCCCCTTCTTTAAAACTTTATGTTTAGTTATATTTTTCGCAGTTGATTCAAAACCAGTCCCGCGTTTATCATATGTATGTATACATAATTCAATAAACAGTAAATCAAATATTAGTTTTTTTACAGCAATCGCATTTAGTAATTATTTTCTCCCAACGTTTTCATACCACTATGAATCAATGGATTGATAGACCCTGTTATGGTTTTATCCGACTCATCAATAGAGCCCTGTTTTGCGTATTAGTCATGTTTAATCAATTTATAGAGTAGACGCTATAATAAATTTAAAATATTACTTTTTCAAAACTTTGCAATAATGTTTATTGATTTTTAGATAGTTTACAATTGGGTCAATTCAGTTGCCCAAAAAAGTTTCAGTAAAACTGACAAAGACATAACATTTTGCTATAATTAAAAATCTTTCTATTCAAGATAAAAACGATTTTTATCTACGACAGTGTGTAAAATTGCTTTTTAGTTGGCAGTTTTAAGTTGGTAAAATGACTGTTTAATAACATGTTTTCATTAGTTTACGTCGTTAATAGCAACGTGCTTAAAAAATTTCATTAGGTACGTAGTTAGTAGCAACGTGTTTTAAAATTTTTAAAACACTCAAAATTAGGACCGGTTGCTAGTAATTCTAATTTGCATGTAAAATATTTTTTATATTTACCGTATTTTTTAGATTGTATCGTAGATAAAATATTGTACGATACACATGCGTACAGCATCTTTAGTCACTCGTGGGGCTTAAAACGCTCGCTCACTCGCGTTTTAACTATACCCCACTCGTGCCTAAAGAGCAGCTTTACGTACTTGTATCGTAAATTACTATTATATTTGCCATATTTAACACCGCTTCACTAAGTCTCGTCAAATTTCTAATATTCTATAAGAAACCAAACATTTTCATTACTTGTGAAACGAAAATTATTCAAAAGCGATTTAAATAAACGCCCTTGCATGTTCATAATATTAGCAAGCCGTATATACAGGGTGTTAATTAAGTACGTAGACCAACTTTACGGGGTGATTCTTTGATCAATTCTAAGATAAAAAATTCATACAAACATGGAACCTAAACGGCTTCGTTTTCAAGATACAGGGTGCTGAAGTTTAAACACAAATTAATTCGTTTCCAAAAATCTCGAAAACTATAAGTTACCTTATTTAGAAAAATATGGTACGCCACTGTTTTTAGTCAGTACGAAAATGTTTTTACCTTCATCCATTGAAGCTATACAAAAGAAAAACCTATAACAGCAATTTCGTTCATTGGACTTTAATGGGATC
>CALNHX010009394.1:0-50363 GCA_940337035.1 Agriotes lineatus
AACAAATAACACTTATTAGCAGAACCAGTTTACACAGAGTTCTTCCTTCCATCGGCTTTAAATTTGCAAAGGAAAGTAATAGAAGATTTTTAGTGGAAAGAACTAATATTGCTGCCATGCGAGGCTACTTTATGAGAGAATACGTGAAAAATTTACAGTCTCCTATTAGAGATATAATTTTTCTAGACGAAACCTGGATTTACTCTAAAGGAAACCCAATGAAATCATGGCAAGACAGTAATGTGAAGAGCGTCCGTAAACCTGAAGGCTATAATGGCAAACGTTACATCATTCTGCATGCAGGTGGTACGGGAGGCTTTGTTAATAATGCAGGTTTAATATTTGCTTCAAAAACAATTTCTGCTGATTATCATACAGAAATGAATGGTGATTTATTTTTCAAATGGGTAAAAGAACAGCTGGTCTGCAATTTGGAAGGCCCTTCATTAATAATTATCGATAATGTTCCATATCACAGCATGTTGCTTGAAAAGCAACCCACTTCGACATGGAGAAAAGCTGAAATTATCCAATGGTTGAATAACAATAATGTGTCAATTGAAAACGATATGAGCAAAAATGAATTATTAGCGCTAGCAAAGCTAAATCAAAAACCAAAAAGGTATGTTATTGATGAGTACATGACAGAACAAGGCCACGAAGTTCTTCGCTTGCCACCATATCACTGCGACTTCAATGCTATAGAATTAGTATGGGCTCAAGCAAAAACCTATTATAATAAGCATATAGGTAGAGATGGTTACGGGGATACACAGGTTTTAGCAATGTGGAAGATGTTTGGGAAAACTGTGTAAGGCATACGAGCACGCTCATCACAAAGTGGTACCAACGTGAGGAGCTCATCGAAGAAGCCATTGAAGCAGTTAAACCACTAGTAATTCACGTTTCTGCATCTGATACTGACAGCGATATATCAAGTGAAAGTGATACGTAAATATAAAATGGCTTGACCTGGTGTTAAAATTAAGTAATTTATTTTTATTTTTTTTAATACGAGCATCGACCGCAAAACTTGGCTCACCGCCTCGTTTGGCCAATCAAACTTGCATCGTTAATACATGGATCTATTAATACATCCATGCGTTAATATCTATTTAAATTTATTATACTGTAGTAACCAGAATTAGCAAATATATTTAATTTACATTACTTAAGTTCGTTGTTGTATTACATTTATTAATATTTTGTTTAAAAATTGTTATGAATGTTAGGCTCATCGGTTTGTTCAGTAGTGTATTAAATACATACATTATTACGATCGAGTTGATTTATTTCTAATATAGGTGGTTTTAAAACTGGATTACTTAAAACTTTTCTTGGTAATTTCAATTTGATTTAATAAGTTAATTCTAGAACTAGTAAGAAACAAGTAACATTTACAAATATATTTATTAGATTAGGTATCCGACTGCTATCGAAACCTTAAGAAGAAGATATCATGATATATTATCTAGCTGACATCTTAACTAAACATCTAAACAGTGATTTCTGGGTTTTCATTGTTAGTTGCAATTTCATCTGCAAATATAGATATAAGTAGTGGTGTTCCCATAGGGTATACTCAGGATTTTCTGGACATACTGCGTATACTCTCAAGCAATTTTATGAAAACTCTTTGAATGTGCCAAATTAGGCATAACGTCAAGTAGAACACTACTTGAACAATTGTCTCCACCAAGACTGCCAGTGTTTGTAGGATTTATCCAACCACTCTACCTTTCGAGTAGCAGTGAAGGGTGTATTCCGCAACCATACGTGAAGGTTTGGCTGCGAGAAGGAACTATTCAGTTTATTACAATTACAAATGGTATGTTAACTTTATTATATAGGTAGCAGTTAGCTGTGAGTAATTACGTATTCAAAAAATGGAACTGATACTTTAATAGAAGAATAACAGTCAGGGCACACATACTTCAACAACCACAAGTTAAAAGAACCCATACTCTTAACATCCTTAATATACCAAGAACCAAAAGTATTCATCTATCTGTCGAATATAAAAATTCATTAAAGTACATTACAAAACATTTCACTAATACAGTTATTTATAATTTGTTCAACATACTTGTTTACGGAGGTTCGAATAAAATTATTCTAGTTTATTCTATTAACACATTCATTCATTCACTGTCTTTAGCCTCTTTTACCTTTCGATGTCGAGCAACATTCATACCAAGTAGGAAGTGCGCAGAATATAAAACACATACATGCAACTGAACAGTCTAAATACATAATACCTAATATTAATAACTTCTGTACTACATTTCTAAAACTTAATTTGGAGTATTCGTTGATAATCTGGTGTTCTCATACTAAATTGCTTTCTAATGTCAATTGGCCTTAATTTTAGAGCAGGAACAGCACTCGATTTCAATATTTTTCTGCCTTCCAGAATTTGAAAATCATCGGGCCTAAAATGGACAGAACAAATTACCTAATTATTATTTTAATTATGAGACAACTTACCGAAAATATTTAACACTAGGAATCGATTGTTGATTTCCACAAAAAGGCAATTTCTTCGAAAAATACGGGGTTCAGTATATGCAAATCCCATCTTTCGTAAGTTCCTAAGTATATCAGATATATGTCGATGTCGCATAGGTTCGGTTTACTCGTCACCCTCCTCTTCTTTGAATCCCGCTTCCTGCAGCCATGTTAACCACTGATTCACCTGGAATAGCGCTTGACCCTTTCCAGGTTAAGCATCGGTGACATCTTTCCAAGTAAGGAAGACCACTGTACAGCGATCAGAGTTGCAGCGGAACTGGTGACCTTCGTTATTTAGTTCTCACGCTCCTCCAGGGAATTGCATAGCGTTTTGAAGGAGTCCTGTATTATGCTAGCGTTCACTAAATTGTCTTTCCTCGTACAGGTTAAGAACTTACTTGCCTTCCAATTTAAAACGCAAAAACATTCAAAATAAATTTAGGTTATGTCATTTTCGCGAACAGCTGAGTGATGGATAAACCATCTAAACTGCGCAAACGCACGACACCCCCGGTGGGCGAGTGTCGACCCTATTATTTTATTCAAATGTGCACATATTTTCACGCGCAGGTCGTATGAGTTGCTCTTCCAGTTAATAATATCGAGAGATCCAAAAAAAACTGTTCCTCAGCGGGCTGTGGAAATTCAACGTATGAATAATATGTTGGTGACACTGTACGTCAATGTCAAATTCGAGGTTATCAGGTTAGGTTTTCCGTCAGTTATGACACAAAATGACGCAAATCCTAACCTGCTAACCTCGAATTTGACATTGACGTACAGTGTCACCAACATATTCTTCATACGTTGAATTTCCACAGCCCGCTGAGGAACAGTTTTTTTTGGATCTCTCGATACAATTCAGTGATAAGACCAAGCTTCATTTCAATACAATGTTAAAAAAATATGCCCAGGTTTATACACATCAACTCCAAAAGTTAGCAAAATTACTTTAAATTATATTTATTTGTTTTTGCTTCGCCGTGCAAATATAATGCACTTCATTAACTATTATATTATATTTTTGTGACGACCTAACCTCACTTTTAGCCGTTGTTTAATTACCAACTTGGTAATTAATCTTACGTCATACACATCCGCGTGTGACGTCAGGAGGAAGAATCCTGGGACGGATAGTAAATAATGAAAACTCACTTGTGAATAAAACTTCATTTTAGTCACTGAAAACAGTTGTATAATGTATGGTAATAGGCGCTACTGTAAAATAAAGCTTATTATTTACATTTTTATCAATATCTCGCTAACGAGGGACAATCGGAAAATTTTCCTCTCTTAATTTTGGATTTGTTTTAGCCTCCTGAATCAAATTCTGAAGGCACGGGCGTCAATGTTGAGACACCCTGTATAGGTAATTAATTTATATTATAATTATCTTCTTATAATAAAAACAGTGATATTCCATAAAATAACAGGTGTTCTTCGTATAGCACTTATTTTACGAAAATTTACATCAAGAATTGCACAGGATTATTCCAGTATCTCATCAAGCCAAACTAGTCTGGGGCATAAAGTTCAAACGAGAAATACCCGCTACTAATTTATTTCCATAAAGGTAACTAAAATAACGTTTTCTTGAAGTAACTGGTATAAATCAAATCACAGTATTTTGCTCACAATTCAATAAAATAGTTAAGTAATTTGCAAAAGTAAACTTTAAACTATTACTGTATAACGAATTCAGATATAAATTTAAAAATTTATAGGCAATGTTTTATTCATGAGTATATTATGACATGAGATACCTGCACTAGCAACGAAGAACAAGTAGGCTAAGCGTTCAAGAGAGTGATGGAAGCATTTCTAAAAATATTGTTATTGCTATTTGTACGTCTACTTTTTAGTTATGTTTAATTTGAATGCCTTTGTTGCTATGTAACTATTAAATCGTGTGGCGAAATTCGTCCTTTCAGCGGCACGGTCAACCTTCATTGAAAAGCAACCAAATTCACGTTATTAATACAGGACGTTTTCTAAGTAAGCTAAAAAATTAAGGGTGTGATTCCTCAAGCAGATTTATGAAAGAAAGTTCTTGTGAACTGTATAGTGCGGTTTCAAAGGTGTTATCCGTTTTCAATCAGGCTTGTGTAAACGGGTCCTTAAAAAAACACAAGAAAAATATAAACGTTTGCAGTCTGCTCATCATGTAGGCCATAAAAGTGGACTTCTTCGATCTATTTAAAGATCAGGATATCTACTACTCAGGAGTTCATTTACATTTAAGGCAAAATGTGTAGGAGTGCTACCATGCTCTTCTTCTTCTTTCTCGTTCCCAGTTGTTTTACGTCGTTGGATTTTCTATCCATTTTTATAGTTGTTTAGATTCTCCGCCATTTTCCTAACGTCTTCGGCCACAATTATTTTATTCTGATAGACATGTTGTGTCAAAAAGGGGTCCATGCTCATTTACAAGAAATTGACGATATGGTTCGCTATTCAATTGTAGAAGGAGGAAATGTGGCCCAATTAAATAATAGTCAACATTATTAACCCACACATTTACAGGAAGCTTATAGTGCAACCGTGTTTCAAGTATATCATGTGGGGTTTTTTGAGATCATCTGTGATTATTATGAAAATTAATGCCTGTATCTCTCGAGAAGTTCATCTCATTTGCAGACAACATATTACTATGGTTTTATACTACTTGCTGTTGATATAATTTAGAATAAATATGTTTAATCTCATATGGGTCGGGTCTCTACGTTCCAGCAAATATAATCTTGATTTGTATAGATTCTAGGAAATACAGTTGCTATTAACTTAATTATTGGGGTATCTTTTTAATAAATTAATGGTAAACGCTTTGTACCATGCTGATTTAACTACTGGCATCGCTACAATACTAGATACTATTTAACTAATGGGAACGTAATTCAAATATGGCAATCCAACCTCACAATTCGCAAAACAAGTTCATTATAATTCGACAAATATCAGTAATTACGTAATGAAAGCGTTGCCTAGTTGATAACAATTGCATTAAGTAAATATACGTCACCAATAACACTTAGAGGATGCGTCTGCCCGAAGTGCATAAAACACCGACGCCACTAAATTCAATATTTTTAGGATGAACTGACCTTTCTGTTGCTTTTCCAATAGAAACTAGGGCTTAACTCGGGTTGCTAGCAAGTCTCACGATGCCTGGGCCCCTCTTTCTTTGCTGACCTGCAGATACAAGCAGCTGAACGACCTGCAGAACAACTCCCGTAGCTCGACCGCTGCGAAAAACCTCTTTAATTCAGCCGTCGTCTCACACTAGGGGGGCTGCCTCGATTTTGGAAAAACCACCCAACATTCGACGCACACTGTTTTACATTACTTCCAACCCTACTCTGAATACATTTTCTTGTTCAAATCAAGGCTAACACTATTTTTAATATCGTTTTACAGATTATTATCAAAGCCAATGCTATTTTATACAATTTAAATTAAACTAACATGTTTCTGGAATATTTTATAAAATATTACTTGATTTGCTTGAACTACTATTAATTACTATTATAATCATACTGTCTTAAAATGTGTTTTTAGCATATTAATAGAAAAATTGGCATTAATTGCAGCCCTTGCTCGAAACTATCGACACCAATTTACATGAAGAAGATAGGAAGGCAAGGTAGCAAAGCCTAAACCCATTGCGTGCAATATTAACTGTTGTTTTTATAGTACTACTTTTTGAATTATTTTCAATAACTTTAAAAATGTATTCATCAAGTTGTGGAGTTCTGGTAGTTCTAGATCTTTCAAGAATATCAAGAATAAAAATACCAGTGTGCTGTAGGTGAAGATACAATTGAGTGAAAATATTAAAACATGGTAAATGATTACTTGGGTAGCGCTGTGTATACAATTAAAAATGCGTGTTAGTCATTTCAGCATATGTATGACAAATGCAACCTTCATGAAACCAATGCAATATAATTTTATCAACCTGGGACCAACTGAGTTTATCTAACACAGCAACAATGTACAGTAACAATGAATACAATATAAACACCATAAGTAATACATGAAAAATAATCAACAGTTACATGTATTTACGTATAGTATGATCAAAAATTATTTTCATCTAGTATGGCTATGGTATATTTCCTAATTTATGAATGCAACTATAAGTGCAAATGTCAAGTGTGATATTTAAGTATACACATAGCATTTATAAATTAGGAACTATTCCATAGCCATACTAGATGAAAATAATTTTTGATCATACTTTAGATGTATCTCGAAAATTAAAGCTTTGAACCAGGACTAGATAGTAATTAATTACTTTGTAATTAAATTACTAATTAAATTTATTTTTGTTAATTTGTCTTGGAATTGAATTATTCTTCAAAATACAGTAATTGTAATTGGTAATGCTATTTTTGTTAAAAAGTACTTTTCAGTACTTAAATTACTCTATTGAGTTACCTTCTGGTAATGCAATTACTAAATTACTGGACGTGATAGTGCATTAAATGCCCAGAGCGCAAAATTAAAATAAGGCCTTAATAAGTTTGAAGTTAAGCAAAGGGTAATAGGGCATTTCTGCAGCAATATAAGTATAATTTATGATTTCTTATGACTAGTCAAATAACAGCTAGTTTTGTGCACGAGCAAAGGGATATTTGATACAGGCGGGTGTATTTGTAGATGCGATGTGCATGTGTTGTGTCTTGTGTAGTAGTGTAGGCTGTACGGGGTGTAGCATTGTAGCAAAGAGCATATAATGAGAAGAGGCTCGGCTATATATGTTTAAACGTATATGTTGTTAAGTGGGTTGCATACCAATGTTTCTCAAATTAATGTGCAGAAAGCAAACGTTGTTTTGGGTTTTCTACCTGAAACCAGCGGCACAAACCACCAAGTCACTCCAGCGCGAAGATAAATTGCCCATGTTGCCAGATTGTTGCCTCATTCTAAGAAGGCTCGGCAAACTCCAAGGCACTTTACAATCCAGATATTCGAATTTGTCAAAATCCGAAAAAGCATTTTTCCGAAATTAAGTAAGATTTCAATGAGGGAGCCTAGCGGGCGCGAGTTTTTAAGCTATACGCTAATACTGCCCAGCGCTGAGTCTCTTCTCATTATATGCTCTTTCATTGTAGCTTGCTAATAATTATTGTGCAAGAAGCAAAAAATATGTCTGCATTAAGTGTAGATTTTTTTTCCATAACAATTAGCAACAAATAGTTTTATGTAATAATTATTTATTAAATTAAGTTTGCTTGTTTAAAACGATGTAGTAGCACATGGCTGTCTAAATACTACTAAATACAAATATACGACAATTTTTTCTAGTGAAAGTAATTGACAAAGTAATTTATGTTGTGCAATTACAATTACGAAGTAATTGGTAATTGAATTGCTATTTTATTTGAGTAATTGAAAATCTGGTAATTCAATTGCTTCATTGGGCGGTAATTGGTAATTTATTACTTTTTACTTCCTTTTACAATAAAGGAAGTATATATTGAATTCACCCCAAAAATTCGAAATTAGGTTTCCACCAGTTCTTCACGTTTTACAGTCCCCTGAACCCATAAAACATGTTATTGTTCATTGGTCTGTCTGTGTGTCTGTCTGTCTGTCTGTGAACAGAATATCTCAAAAACGGAAAGAGGTATGGCGTTGAAACTTCATATATAAGTTTTGTGTACTATCTAGATGCGACAGCAAGCTTTTAAAGAAATTCGCATAAACGGAAGTATAGTGTTTCCTCTTGTGATTTTTCAGTTTTTTTCGATTTTTTCAAAAACGGCTTCAACAGTTTTTTCATACTTTACATTGTTATTACATTTTTAATGTGTATTGATGTGAGATAGGTGACTTTCCAGTTGAGTACCTCTAAAATGGGTTTCTTTTGTTTTTTTGTTAACTCCTATTTTAAATAGAACACCCGGTATACTATTACATTTTTGAATTCAGCTTGAAATTTTAGAGAAAATTTGTCTCTTGAACTAACGCTCTATTTTGCACGGTTTCTGTAGAATTTCAAATTTTTAAAAATGTTTGACAAATGCTTAAAAATTAAAAATCGAATTTTTGGCTAATTATAAGATTACTGTAGAAGGAAGTTGTGTCCGTGTATCACACCAGATTTTTTAAAGTAATTTTCATTTAGCGTAACCGATTCGTTATAATTATTTATATTTTAATAAAAACAAGCTTTTGCACGATCTCTTCAATTTGTAACAAAATCTTTCATTCTCGTTTTCCTTGAAATTTGTTTTGTGCTTTATAAAATTTTAAGCTCTTAGATCTCTATTCTTAATTGCACATAACAGCTTCTTTCAAGCTGTAAGTACAGAATGATAATGCACTGTTTATGAGCATAGTACTAACTTTAGCATAATATTAAATGTAGAAGGTGAGTGCATCAGTTATGGGTTATTTTTCATTATTTAAATAATAATTTTGAACCCATTTCGATTTTCATCGGATATAAACTAAGACAATAACTTCACTTTCTCCATCAGCCTTGCCCTAAAATCTTTGCAGCTATTTAGTACAACCAACACCGATACGATTAGATATTATGCATTCCTAGAGCAGATAACAGAAACAAGATTACCATCGACTGGCCATAGACGACTCCGACGCCCACTGAAAATCTAGAAATAACAGGATATGTTTGTGTTGTGTTTCTGCAGTTTGGATCCTATCTGGTGCTGCAAGAAGTTAGCTAACGGAATGCGTTAAAAATCCGCAGTTAATATCCCATCCTCTTGCCTGCACCTCGAATCTGCGACGATGTGCTTATTAACGGGTTATTTATATTCCTATAAAATTTCTAAGCGCTTGTTGGGCGCAGGTCGAGATTCTGCCGAAATATGTGTGTAAAAGTTTGTAAAATGGTGTTAAACGCCTGCCCGGTGGGCAGGTTACCGACAAAACCCGCGAATAGATAATCTGAAATTTATTGAACAATAATTTTTCTTGTTGACATGTTTTCGAATTCAAATCCATGTTAAGTTTTTGCAGGAAAATAATAATCACCGTCTTTTACGTAATCGAAGCAAATTTGTGTCGTTCTGCAGGAGATGCTTCAGCAACTTATAGTTCAGAGAATCAAGGCTATCCACTAGATCTATATTTTTCGAAAAAGTTCGTGATCTTACCTTGTTCACGTGTTTCATTTTTGTATTAAGGTCTATGTTATGATTTATGAAATTATATTTATTTGGTTTAGTAAGCCAAAAATGTGCCTTGTGCGAGAATGTTGTTTGGTTGTTTAAGATATGTTTTATTTAAATACATTAATTTCCACTGTATCTCACACTAAACCACTTTTCTGAATTGCATATTTTTTTACTAATAAACAAGTACACATTTCATATTAATAATTCTGAAATTTAAGACCTTAATATCAATATAGTAGATATTTTACTGGACTAATCATACCCTTCCTGTAAATATGGAGCCATAAACATTTATCATTACAGATTCGCTAGGAAATCAAATGTTACATTATTAAAATTTTGGTTAGTGACCACAACGTGTTTGTGTTCTAATACGGATCTGTATGGATTGCATCAACGTAAATTTATATTTAGAACATTTTATATTTCTGCGGTTTGTTACTGAGATACATTTAATATTATAGTACTATATTCTTCTTCCTCATTAGCTCCACAACCCTTTGCAGACCAAGCTCCTTCATGGGGTGTCAGCGCCTCACCATTATTATTATGGAACATTGTTAAAATGTGGGATCCGGTCTTACAATGTATCCGAAGATTGCAGTTTTACCTAAAGCTTAAATTATCTAGCAGAAGATTTCACAACAGAGATATTTTATTTAAAAAAATGTTTATTTGCAAATCGAAAGCAAAACCGTCACTTAACAAATATGTTTTAAATATTAGGTAACAAACAATTGCTTTGGCGGAAAATTTAAATTTACAAACAATCATAGTGAACGAGTTGCTTAATTTTTCACTAAATTAGCATAAATGAATGTTTTATGCAGATGTTGCATAGTCGCACTTCTTTTCCGAATGACATAAGAACAAGGTTTCATTGTTCAAATCGGTTGTTTTTTTTCATAATTTTCCTATTTCATTTCTTCGGTCAAAGGATGATCAACATTTTCTTCACTTGATTCCTGGAATTAATGATAAATCTTCTTACCCATGCTGGCTTGACATGTATTGCCATTTTTCTAATACTTTGAAAATGTTGTTCGACACAGCTTCTTTGTTTGGCCTTTCAAGGGATTAGAAACAATATTCTTGATGGTTTTTAACCAGGTTGGGCCCTCCCATCATTTCATACTATTAATTCAATGGAAGAACATCCCCTTGTAGGGAGATCTGCGAAGTTGTTGGGGCCATGGATTTCAGGACATACTTATTTTGGAATCAATGAACCAATTTCCAGAGCTCAAGCCGAAGCTGTGGAGAGTTTACTCTAACAAAAGGAGGGTATAAATCACTGACATCAGTCGATCTTGATTAAAGCAACCTAAGAGTTTTAATTTTGTAATAATTGTAATCGTACTCCACGGCAAATAGTCCACATTTTAGTTTGTAATTAAAATTAACCACAAACTGCTTCTAAGGTGGTTTGTGTTGTCCTTTATGTCATGAAAAGAACAATGGCCACAAATTTTATCTTCATTCATTAACAGGAGAATTACTTTTTCACACTTGTTGCAACTCGGGCGTTGTTTGCGGTCAAAATTGTTCCAACAACGGAACCAAATTCTTCAGTAATTGCAGTTCTAATCTAATGCTTTGTTTTATTACCTCTTTATTATATCTTAATCTTGCTAGTGCCGTCATTAAGTCTAGTTATTTCTTTTTATTCAGTTCTGTAGGTTTTCAGCACTCTTTAGCTTCAGCGCTTTGCTGGAGTAATCCCAGATATACAGATACCTGTACCACCTATTGTAACTTACCTTGGAAGGCTCACTCATTTCCGACTAGCTCAATACACGGCTGCGATAAGGGTATAATAAATGTGGGATTTTAGTTTTACTTCACTTTCTCATAAAGGTATTAGTTCATTAAACAAGAAGTATTGGGCGCCATCAATTTTATTCAAAATTGTTAATTTTTTCAATATTTATACATTTTACATTCAATCTTACATTTTATATTCAATCTTACATTTTACCAATACTGAATGCCAAATTAAAGTTCTATTTAACAGGCTGCTAATATTTATATATGATAACTTTTACCTAGTCTTTAATATGGGATTGATCCATCAAGGTCATCATTGGTTATTTGCTTTATTTGACTATGTTATGACTTCAAAGGATGTTTATTATACTTATTGAACATATTACCTCTTTTATGTAGGACAAAGATATAAAGAGCTCTTCATACCCCTGTAATCCCTTTCAGTAATTTCAATCTAGGTTAATGACAGATTTCCTGTTTAATTTAATTTTCTCCTTCAAGTATAAGAAAGTCCGTTATTCACAAAACTTCTGCCTTATGACATTTGACTTCTGTTAATTTGACATTTGTGCGACCACAAAGCGACTCATCAGCCCGGCCCACAAGAAGGTAATTAACAATCTTATTATTCCATTAGACGTTAGTATTGTAGCTTATGCCCCTATTTAGTAATAACCAACATATTATATTTAACTAATTATGCGAACAGCAATTAACGATTCATAAACTTGTTTAGAACCAACCTATGGTTAACACGAAGAAATCAGGGTTCGGCTCTCTTGACTTTTCCCACAGAGTTGAGTTCTTAGATAACTAGAAGACCCTCATCGTCACACCAAGGAAGTGTCTTTCTTCGGTGAGTTGTATTTCTTAACAATTATGATTTTGAATAAGGTCCTCGTTTATCGATTATTTCTCTCCTCATGGCTTCACCATTGCCCTGGAGAATATCGTTCCCTATCATGACGGATAGTGATTGAAAATGAGTACGGAACTATAGATGAGGCCTAAAAGCTAAACCAAGGCTACCCCTAATTAAGATTTGTATGAATTATCCTCTTATTTACCTACCAGCTAACTAATAATTGCTTTTTCAGGAAGAAATTGCCCAATGGATTAATCATATTTGAATGAAAAATTATTACTTTTTAATATATTGTAGAGTTTATTAATTAAAACCGTACAATCACAATGTTTATCCTTTTTAAGCTAGAACTTAGAAATGGTGTGGCTTTCTTGGCGACGCAGAGAAGCTTCTTTCTGCCTTTTGCACCAAAACAGGAAGTAGTTTTTCTTTTATTATTTGTTTTTCTAATGTAACCGCTAGCCTTCTAAAATATCTAAATTAATTTATTGAAAGAGTGTGCAGCCCATACACTGGTTATGTGTTTTAAGTTGCCTATCTATCAGGTTTTAATAATACCTATCGTTATTCCTTATAGTAGTCAAGCTCTATACTGCTACATACCTTGACTTCCAATCTTTGGAAACTTATTTTTATTTTGGATCTTTTGCTCGTTTGCTCTTTCCCGGATTATCAAGGGCAGTATCACAAAAGATCTTTTTTTTTAGATTTTTTCGTTTATATGAAAATTATTGGGTTCATAACATCCAAACGATCGGTCAGCTAATTCTCTCAAAATAAACCAACTTTATATCTACTTGGATACTGTTGCCGGCCGGCTAGTCAGGAAGACGGCGTGCAGCTCTTTAAATACTAACAAATAATTAAAAGCCATAAAAGCATCAACAAATATTTACCAATTAACGACAAGTGTATCCAAGCATTCAACATTTGTAAACTCAAGTAGCACCTAATTTCCTGAAAGAAAAGCTCAAATCACGCACAGGTAGCAGTAACAAATAACTACATCAAAATGATAATATCACAGAATAATAGTTTCTAATTCGATAGAATTCAGTACAAAAATCAGATTATTAATAGTACATATTGCGAGTATTCATAGTACGAATTTCAAATAATTATTGGCCAATCTAAAGTTAATCAGTAGTATACATTTCAAATAAAAAGCTTAAACAACAGTTTTAACGATTACACAAACATGATCCACAACAGTTTAAAAATTAAATGCGGTCGCAATTAACCTAGACGGCTTGGTTGGGAAATCATTTGGTCAAGTACGCAGTTCATGAAGCGAACTGTACAATGCCAGCCAACGTTCAAAGTGCCTTTAATCAGTAGTAAAAATTTCACTTAATATCGAGAAAGACGAAACCTGATCTTAGCTTCTGCACGCTATGTGATGATGCAAATAAGCGAGGTCCACACACATCTCAAGCTCGGAATGCAAGTGATAACAGTTCGAACCAGGTCGACGTCAACGCTCTCGGTCGCGGGAAGATGTTGCTTTCCCTATTCGCTCGACTGCTAGCTCGGTTACGTGGAGTCACCATTTGTCCACTTCACAGTTCTCTGCCCCTCAACCTATTCCCAGTAGCTCAGCCATGCAGCCCGGCATGTATTTAGATTATCCGCCCTTTCCTGATGCTGTCAATCGACGTTCTTCTGCTGCCGAAGATGTCAACCAGTCTGCGTCGTATAGACACACTTCGACTGCCAACTATTTAGCCATTAATAAATGGGGGATCACCTTGTAACGTTTGGCCCAACTCGAACGCGAGTCCGAATAATTAAACATAATTTTACGCATTCTCCCTGGGCTTGCACCACGTTAAGTACCGAAGCGGCGCGCCGAGAGGACGACGTGACGTCACTGCAAACGATCGCCCACCACTGCGCACCTAGACCACGAATCACCGCTCCAGCGACCTGATACAAACCGCCCGCACCAAGTATAAAAGCAGAATTCGAGTCCGCAACAGACAGAATTTCCTAGAATTTCCTAGATCTTCCCACTCCACTCGTCTTGCCTATACTCACCGGAGTGTCCTCTCTTCGAGAGGATCCCGACCAGTTACCTGAACTCCTGGAAGTTCGGATTGTTGCTATATTTTCCAACGTTATCCTCCTGACCTCCTGGAAGTTAGGATTGTTGCTATACTTTCCAACGTTATCCTCCTGACCTCCTGGAAGTTCGGATAGTTGCTATACTTTCCAACGTTATTCTTTTGAACTCCTGGACGTTCGGGTTGTTGCTATACTTCCCAACGTCGCCCCCTCGAGCTCCTAGACGCTTGGATTGTCGCTCGACTTTTCAGAGTCATTCCCCGAGCACCCAGCTACCTAGAGAGCCGTCTCAGGCCCGACGGCGACGACGTCAGACACCTGGTTACAAGCAGAGTTTTTCCGAACTCGCCGACGACGCCCTCCAAAACTTGGGCACTCAGGAAGGCCAGGTCGTACTCGCCGGTGACGACGCCGTCCGTGAAGCAAATTCCCCGGCACCAGGACAGAAACACCGACGTGATCAGGCCCGTTAATTGCGTCTGGAGTGGCTTAGCATCTCCGAGGCCGAGGAGCGTGCACCAGGAGTTCCCGTCGAACGAGCCAGAGGCCAACGCCCACAGACACGCGCTCGTGAAGCAAGGGTAACTCAACGGCCGCCTTCGCCGACAAAAAGAAACAGCGCATAGCTACGTAAAATTCGCTCACCTGGGGCAACAGAACAGCTGGCAAGTAGAACAAATGAAATGCATCGTTCGCCACTTGAACACTGGGAATTTCACCGTCAAAGCACCGGACGCACTAGGTATGCACACAATTTAGTTTGATATTGACCACAGTTTCGTTTATTTAACGATTTTAAGACCAAGTGTATTGTTGTTGTCCGCCATTACTGGCGATCAGCTAATCTGTCAAATTACCTGTTTAGGACCGGCGCGGTGCCAACGTGACGAGGGAACTAATGTACATACAGGCTGTCCCGTAATAGTGTGCCACTGCCCGATTGCCTGCCAGCGAAACACCCCGTCAGAAGAATCAATTTATTTTTATAAATGTCATTACATTCTATTATTTCGTGTTTTTAATACAGTTTAATTTAATGTATCTAGATAAATATTATTATACAATGGTAAGAAGTCATCCTGTGTTTCTATCCCACGTTACTATCTGAGTTTATTATTTGGATCTTGGCATTTTGAGCTTACTTTGGGAAACCAGTTTTCAGGCTGGTGATTGTAGCATTTAAATTATATTAAATTAGCCCGTCAGGCTACAACCTTCGATGGAGGATCCGGGTTAACTAGCTTTCGTAGAAGAGATCGAAGAAACCCGCATAGCTCGGAATGTGTCCAAGGACCATCTTTTTGCTGCTGCTATCGAATTGTTTATGGCAACGCCCGTATTTGGTGCCGCTCGATTCGTAGCACTATTCGTTCATGGGATGAATTGGTCATAGCTTTGAAAGCCGCTTTTCTGCCTTGCGATTACAAAATCAGACTGTGGGATGAAATCCGTAGTAGAACTCAAGGACCCGACGAGCCCGTGACAGTTTATGTCGCTGTTATGGAAAACCTTTTCAGCCGCCTTTCTCGTTTACCTGTGGAGATGGAGCGTATAGAGATTATGCGTAGGAACTTACAGCCTTACCTACAAGCTCAGTTGGCTCTCTACTCCCCAGCGAGTATCTCCCAGCTTAGACAACTTGGAAAATTGATTGAGGATGCTAAGGTGAGATCTTCAAGGTTCAAGAACTCACCTCCGCCTTATCAGGCCCTTGAACCCGATTTGACCTATCACAAGCCCCGTTTTGGAGCAAGAGCTGCTGCTATTGAGGAAACAATTATTACTCCTAGTCCCGCTGCTGAAGAACAAGTCTGCAACGTTACAGCTGCTCGACCTTATGGTGTGTGCTGGAACTGTGGAAAGCCCGACCATCGCGTAGCCCAGTGTCCATCGCCGCGCAAGTTGAAATGTCGTCACAATTCGTACCTGCCCTTCCTGTTCGGAAAACAGAAACGGAAGGCGTTAAGAGGCCGATTAACGTCTTCATCAGTCGCCACCAATGAGGCCAATATCGTCGCCCAATCTCAAGTACCGGTTCACCTGTCTTCAGAGCAACGCATACTGCTTGACTTCATTTTAGGCCACGCCAGCAAAAACGAGAGGCCCTATCTGCGTGTCTCTATTTATGGCAAAGAACTACTTGGCTTGTTGGACTCCGGCGCGAGCCGTACTATTCTAGGTCGCCAAGGATGAAATGCATTGAAGGACGTCTGCAAATTAAGCTCCGATAAATCTAGTACCTGCAGCGTCGCCAACGGTGAGAAATGCTACAGCATTGGTACACTTACGGTTCCCATCGTCTTGAAGGATCGTGTGGGAACCTTCTAAGTCTTGGTTATCCCTTCACTTCCACATACACTTACTTTGGGCACCGACTTCTGCAAGAGGATGGCTCTTGTGCCAGATCTTCGCCATGGGGAATGGACCATTTCCAAAGCCTCGGCTGACGAGCAAATCACCGCAACCCGCTCGACTGAACATCTCACGGACAAAGAACAAGCCGTGCTTCACCAAACGATGAAAGAAGCTTTGTCCATGATAGGAGATGGCGTAGGATGCACCCACCTAGTGGAACACGTGATTAAAACTGATGCTGAACCAATTAAGCAGCGCTATTACCCAATCTCGCCTGCTCTTCAGAAACACGTGAACCAGGAGCGAGACGATATGTTGGAAAAGGGCATCGTAGAACCTTCAACATCGGCATGGTCCTCGCCTATCGTAATGATTAAGAAGAAAGATGGTTCTTACCGCTTCTGTGTGGACTACCGGAAGGTCAACAAGGTTAGCCAACCTGATGCCTATCCACTCCTGTACATCAGCAACATACTGGACAAGCTACGTGATGCACAATATTTGACGACGTTAGACATCAAGTCACCTTACTTTCAGGTGCCGGTTTCCGTCGCTAGTCGCCCTCTAGCTGCTTTTACTGTCCCTAATCGTGGGTTGTTTCAATTTTGTCGCCTCCCGTTCGGTCTCCATACCGCATCGGCGACTTGGCAACGTCTTATCGACCGAGTTATTGGGGCCGACCTAGGACCATATGCATTTACATACCTGGACGACGTTATTATCTGTACTCCTACCTTCGAAAAACACCTGGAGGTCTTGAAAGAAGTCATATCCAGGATCGCCAAGGCCGACGTAACTTTGAACCTGGAAAAATTCCATCTTTGCAATCCGGAATTGAAGTACCTGGGGTACATCGTAAACTCCGAAGGTCTACTCGTCGATCCGGTAAAGGTTGAAGCAATTTTAAACATCCCTAACTCCAAGACGGTTCCAGAGGTTAGAAGAATATTGGGAATGGCATCATGGTATCGGCGTTTTGTGGCTAAGTTTCCTTCAGTCGTGTCACCTACGACTAGCCTGCTTCGAAAGAACCAGAAGTTTGTCTGGTCTGAGGAATGTACTGCCTCGTTTCGGCCCCTGTGCTCTCTTGCCCAGATTTTAGTCGGCCCTTCACTTTACAGACGGACTCCTCTAGTTATGGACTTGGAGCCGTCTTATCCCAGACGTATCCTGAGGGAGGGAAGGTCGTTTGTTATATCAGCCGTTCGCTCACGAAGAATGAGCGGAAATTCAGCACAACGGAGCGTGAATGTCTTGCGGTCCCCTTCGCCATTGAAAAACTTCGTCCGTACATCGAGGGAACTAACTTCGACGTCGTGACCGACCACTACGCACATAAATGGTTGCACAATATTAAAGACGCCATAGGACGTCTTCCGCGTTGGGCCATACGCCTACAACAATATAATTTTAACGTTATACATCGTAAGGGCAAGGACAATGTCGTACCTGATGCTCTATCCAGGTCTGTACCTATTATCGATGAAGTAACCAAAAACGATGATGTTCGAGATAGCTGGTATGCTCGCATGCGTTTATAAGTCTGCAACGATCCACAGCACTATCCTGCTTGGCGCGAGTCAAATTTGCAACTCTATAAACACGTGAGGAGCTCGTATCCAGAACTCATGCCGGCAGACGAAGACTGGAAGATGGTACTACCTGAAGACAGACGTACAGAAGTGCTTAGACGCAATCATGATGATCCTACCTCAGGACATCTTGGCGTTTCAAAAACCTTATTGCGCGTAGCTCAGAAGTTCTACTGGCCCAAGATGCGAACAGACGATCTACGCTACATCCGCAACTGTAGGGTGTGTTCCCGCACGAAGCCCGACCAACGACCACCCGCTGGACATATGGGAGGACACACAAACATCTCGAAGCCCTGGGAGGTCATCTGTATGGACCTCATAGAACCTCTACCTCGTTCTTCTCGTGGGTATCAATATATACTTGTAGTGGCCGATTGTTTCACTAAACTTTCTCTTGTATCTCCCCTCCGTAAGGCTACGGCCGCTTCAGTCGTACGTCACGTTGAAGAGAATGTATTCTTATTGTTTGGCGCTCCGAAAAGAATTATCTGCGACAATGGTGTCCAGTTTAAGAGCTGCGAGTGTACTGCCTTGGCTAGAAATTATGGCTGCAGAATAGCGTTTACAGCGTTGTATCTTCCTCAGGCCAATCCAACGGAGCGCATCAATCGTGTTCTGAAAACAATGCTTACAGCGTACGTGTCCGACAAACAACGTGAGTGGGATAAATACTTACAAGTCGCTTGTGCCATAAGAACCTCCAAGCATGGTGTCACTGGTCATAGCCCTTACTTTTTGAATTTTGGCCGAGAAATTACACTCGACGGGAATCCTGAAGGAAGACGAAGGAAGATGAAGGTCCCGAACTTTGTGTCATAAGGGATGAAAACCCTAATATCACAGCCCAAGCGTTGCAACGATTGTACGAAGAAGTAATAGTTCGTCTTGCTAGGGCCTATGATCGTTCGAAGGTATACTACAACCTGCGGAGACGACCTGATGAATATCAGGTAGGCAACTCCGTCTGGAGAAGAAACTTTAAGCAATCAGATGCTGTTAACCACTATACAGCTAAATTGGCACCCAAGTTTATTGGACCCTTTATAATCCATAAGAAGTTATCTCGATTCATTTATCAACTTAAGGATCCGGACGGTCGTTTACGTGGAAATTGGCACGCCAAAGACTTGAAGCTCAACAACGCTGTCGACAATGGTGATGATTTGATTTAGTCCACGTCTTTTTGGGTGGTTGGCTGGGAAAGTCGGACGGACCTTTGGGACCCAATTCACCTTTCCCTTTTCTCGAATTGGAGTCCCGACCTAAACATCTGGTCCCCTTATTTCTCGCGTCTTTCTCTTTCTCATTTTTTTTCTTGTTTGAAAGGGATGTTCCCTCTTATAGCTGTGTTCGTTCTCTTTATGACATTTTATATTTTTAGATATTCGTTCGGTCTTCGGTCAACTGGAGACAGTTTCAGTGCTGTAGGTCGATCCTGGGCCTAAGCACTTACCCTTGGCGGAGGTTGGTTTTCCTTTCCCTTCCTTCTTCTTTGTCGTTCTTTTTCCTGTCTCCCACTCCGCATTTTTCCGATGTGTTTGCGTTTCGGGTGCGTCATTTTTGCACCTGACGTAGCCTTTCCTTCCAGCCGGCGCAGCTCACGTCATCTAGCAACGACGGAAGAGGTTGGTGTCTCCTTGTTTTCAATGGTGTGCTTGGACCCTTACATGCTCTCTTCCTATCTACTCTTTTAAGTCCTCTGTTCTTTCCCTTTTGTGTTTCCTTCCGGCAGGCATCATTTTTTTCTTAGGGCGATTTGGTTTCAAATGCAGTTGTATGGTCGGGTGTGATTTACCCTGCCTTTTGTGGGGGTTGGATTTGTTACGGTACTTTTGGAGCGTCCCCTGTATTAGTAAACATTTGCTAGTTGAATTTTTATCCTTAAGTATTAATAGGTGGCTTTTTGAAAATTTTGCATGCTTTAGATTAGGTCTGGTTAGCTTTACCCTAGTTTTAAATATTTTTCTATAATTATTAAGGAGTTTCGTAAGCAACTTCCCTAGTAATTACCCTTATTTGACTAATTAAATTTATTTTGGTTTCATTTCTATAAATATTAAAGCCTGGTGGTTAGGACATTTTACATGCATTCATTATAAACTATTTTCTGGCCTGAATTGTTGCTATAACAAATTTGTTATCTCTTGTTGCAGTCATATCTTTCAGGAAGTTTTTCTTGGTCCACTTGCTCAAAAATTTTGTTATCTGGTGACCTGTAAGCTGGTGTCGAATTCTGCTTTCTTTTCAAGCAAAACTGCCATGCTAGTTGGTTTTCCCTGCAGCTTAAGTGCTTCAAAAATCCCTTTAGCTGGGCTCACCGCTCCGAATAGTTTTCATGGGGGATCTAGAATTACTATTGCTTTGTTTCGGACGTTCGTAATTGTTATATAGTTGCTAACTTACGTCCTGTCGCTTTTGCGGATTTCTGGGACCAACTTTAGCGCGTGCCCATGGCTTCACACCATCGTTAGGTAAGATAAGGCCCTGTCTTCTTATTCGCGGGCTCATTTGGGCGTTGTACGTTCTAGCCATTTCCTGTTGGGATTAAGCATTCCCCGTTCAGTTGCACTTTGCTGGAATCCAGTCCGTCGATCTGGGCTCCTGAAACTGTCAAATTGGTTGTGGATTTCGCAACGCTTGAGGGCTACGTTAGGGAATAGGTGACTGCATTTCACCCACCTGCAGTCCACTCACAGCCTTCATAGCTTGCACCGCCGTCAACAGCAGCTGCCGTGACCTTCGCTTCCCGGCCGCCTCCAGCTGCGCCAGACTACATGGAAGCCAACGGAAGGGTTAGATTCCAACATACCTTCCTGCAGGCAAAACGCTAGCATAGTTATTACACATTGCGCCTGGTGTATTTTATAATAGAATAGTAGTGCTTCGTATAGATAGAAATTAGGGAACGCTTGACGAATCGTACCCCTCGTGTACTTTGCTTTTTGTAAGTGTTTTCGTTTAAGATATTAATGCAAAATTCGTGCGGTCACTTTTTGCAGTTTATTGATTAAAATAAATTAGGCTTACCAAGGTTCTGTCGGCCTTGACTCCGCTGCTTCACAGTGGGGCCTTCTAAAATTATAGATTAGATATCATAGGACTCCGAGCTTTGATAGCATCCTATTTGAATGTTGCTTTTTTTTCACTTACCTGGTAGCACGCGATATCTGTGATTGACAGCTTAGCGCGTTAAACCCTAGGCCCCGGTATATATATTTAAATTTAGATTTGTATTTACACTTTTCTATTTTGCTCACACGCCGCCATTCGTCGATAACAACGTTCACCTGACTTAACACAGTTGGACTTTAAAATTATTGGAAGTTTAAAAAACACTGTTTACCAACGCAAACTTCAAACGTTGAAAGAACTTATGGAAGAAATAAGCTGTAACTGAATTTATCAGCCAATGTTACAGAACATTTTCGAAAATAAATGTAAGAGTCTGAAAAAGTCTCTTGAACATGATAGGGAGCATTTTCTAATGTTTTTGTAGTGCTAAAAAATTTCTCATTACATGTACTTTCAAAGCCCTCTTGACCGGACAACCTTTTATAAGCACTCTGTATATGGACTTATTTCAGTTGGTCTTTAATTTTGTGAAATCTTGTTTGCTGAGTACAAGATTAGCTTATATCTAATCAATGTAATGTCTATTATTAGGCGCATCTTCAAACTTGATTTCATCAGAAACTTCTTCAGTTGCACTTTCTTTGCAATCCTTCTCGGATTCTTCGTAGTATGAATCATCACATTTATTTTTATCATCGTCTACTTCTTCCTCGGCAAGCGGTTATTGTTTTTCCCAATCACATATAAAAACTATATAGGACAGAACGCATTATAAAGAGGCGCTGGAGTTTAAAGATATCCTGCGCGACCAGTAAAGGGTTAAAAGGTACATTATAAATATTGTCACTGTTACACGCTTTTCTGGAAGATATTATAGCTAAGGTTGCCATATATCACATCGCGTCGGAGCTCTATGACCATTTAACTTTGTCTCTAGATTTAAAAACGGAAACCAATATATAGTAACTTCAAATCTCGAAATAAATACAACACATAAATATACCAGCAAATACACAAATCCATTTAGAATGGGTTTCCAAGTTATATGTTTAAAACTAAATACACCATGAATCACCTCAATTGTAACAAAATCAGAATCAGTTTATAACAAATCCGATGAATTAATTGATCAATTATTGGTTAAAATCCTCGGTGAAATCGAAAATGAAAATACTTTGTATAAAAATAACTTTTAAACGCAGTTATCATTGATTTACTAAAATAATGTGCCAACAAATAATAAATTCTGTAACATAAGTAATCAGTCTGGAAACAACGAGCTGTCTTTAGAAAAATTGATGCCACTGCATCAAAATGTTCTATAAGCGTGCAATTAATCTCACTCTAGTGGAAGATTTGGGTTATAAAAGTGCGTTTATCACAACTAACCAATTCTCCAAAAACTGCGTTAAATAGCGGTCAATATAGAGATTAAATAAATGAGCTGTGGAAACATGCAATATATTGGCACTACCAAGGCCCTAAAATATCTTTTGTTTAAACATGTTTGTCGTATTACTTCAATATAAACTTTGTAATTTTTATAAATTTGCATGGTTTATATTATGACTATATTTATTGTAGCTTATTTGAGTATTGTTTTCGCAGAAAGTATAACAGTAAATGTGTAGCATGATGGGTATTAACGTATGCCATTTATATTGTTATAAAGTTTGTTTTAAACTGTTCAAAATTAAAAGCTACTTTTAAAAATATATATGAAAACTTAGGTTACTTTTGGTTAATTTAGCACTCGAACTTTTACAAAACACTAGAAGAGCAGTATTTCACGAAAAAGAAAGAATATAAACTAAATTTAAGATATGAAGCTAAGATTTTCACAATAAAAACATACACTAGTTCCGAAGATGTTGGCAGCAAGCCCCTTTAAATACTCTTAAAAAACTAAAATAGCTAAAGATCAAAGAAACTGATTACAAAACACATGCCAATTAAAGATAATAAATCACCGGAAGTGCAAAAACCTACAAGAAATAGCTGGTTTTACAACGTGCATAAACAAATTGGTATTTGCTGGGCAGCACCATAAATTTCAGATATTTAAAAATTGCCGAAATGGACCGGAATTTTGTTTAACCGTTCGTTAGTATTACAAATGCCTAATCCCATTAAAAATGGAATGCCAAACAGTGGCGGAAATGCTTTAAATTACTTTATGGCATAGCTATTTCGAAAACTATTATCTACTTGAATCGTTTGCTAGGATTTCCGTTTCACTCGAGTGCAAGACAGTCGGCTAAATTATTCCGTTCTTTCTGTAGTTTGTTAGGGTAACATGTTAACAATTACCTAATGCTCGAAATACTCTAACTCAATTTACTAGAAGAGTTAAACGTTTCTTAATGATTAAGTTCATCTCTCAGTTAGAACGGTACACGAGCTTTATTCTCTCTTCTATTATAATAATATTGTGTACTTTGCCTTTTTCTTTCGAAAATAAATGGGCAACATTATAACGATATCTCCGAGACAAATTTTTGGCATTTCAATCATCTTAATACATTTTAGCTTGGTATTTTATTGCATGTTTTGAATAGGAGTCACGCGGTGCTCGGCTTTTCGGGGCGTGTCTTTAACATAGCCGTTTTCCCAACTCTTTGAATCCCCTGTCTAAAGTTGAAATAACTCAGGCCCCAAAACCGCATAACAGCATGCACTTCGCGTAGAATAAACAACTCTTCGAGTTCGCCTGCCCTAACCAATGGCCTCTCCTAAACCCGAAGAACCCACCTGCGTTGTGCACTTAGTGCCGGTTCAAGTGACGTGTACATCCACTCTTTTCCGAAACCCCGATAGAACGTGGCGCTGGTCTGTGACGAGTTCAATCTCCGTCCTGTCCTGGTAAATGCTTCGGTGCAGGTTCAAGTGACGAGCTTTCACCTAGCACCTCGATTTAAACATGGTTCATGTGACGTGTCCATCTTCTCTGTATGGCATAACTCGAAACCCTCCGCGGAAGTTACAAATCTGAGGCGTTGAACACTACATGAATTCTACGACTTCCTGGCGGCCCCGCGTATAAGTCCAGTATTTCACTATAAGACATGAATCATCTAGCGGCCGTCGAAGCAAATAACTCCGAAATCGCTAGTTACAGAATTATAGTAGCATAATCCAGGACAAAGATGAACTCACCTTCGATATTCACCAATACTGAAGCACTCCTATCACCTAATAACGATCAATTAGCTTCAATATAACACAATCATTATCGAAACCGGATATCTTCGCTTTGTTCACAGAATTGAAAGGTTAGCCATATTGAAAACTTTTGAAAGAGGCGAAATTCGACCAGCCACGCCATCTAGAAGACACGAGTTGAACTCGACCTGCCGCCGTTACTAGGCGTTCGGTCGTCCGCCTAGAATAATATTATAAACCTTGTATAGGAATTTGAGATTTTGTTATATTTTATTTAGAGCAACATTTTATTTTGTAATATATAGGAACTAATAGACGTTTATTTCCAACTACTTATTTTATTTGTTCACAGTACCATGGCCCAAGCATAGAGCTATCCGAGACCCAATGCAACTGGGGAATGAAAGAGAAATTTCCTCCGTTTTGTTATATTTTTGTGACGCCAGAGTAGAGACGTTACATTTTTGGCGAGACGAACAGACATTACAACTTAGTTTGCCTTTTTTCTGATTTGTTAATGCTCTTAAAACTACAATGCGACCTCATGACCAAAGTGAGAATGAATACAAATGTAGCTTTTAAAGTTACTTTCTTCTTCCTCTTAATATACATAAGCTGAAACCGTGCTATTACTATACTGAGTGCGGTTTTATAAGCTATCTTCACCCGCAGGCTGGGCTAGCTTAAGCTATTGATAGAATGAATGCCCTTCAACGGCCATCAAAGGTGTTGGTATGATAGCCGGAGAGCGTGAGATGTAACCGATATTCGGAGGTGGGACTCGAACCCACTATCTGCTTTTAAAGTTTCGGTTTATGTCTGAACCAGCTTCATATTGTCGTGTCTTCTAATATATCTCACGTATACTATTCCACTTACAATCGTTTTGCCGTCAAATAGGTTTTTCGTTAAGTCGGCAGACATTACGTTTCTTAGTTTTGATAATAATTAATTGTCAATTTCAGTTTTGCCCTTAGATGTACTCTTATGCTGTTCCTGCCTGTCTACTTGCGTGTGTCATGTTCTTCATGCCATCTAACGACATTAACACAAACTCTAGTGCTACAGAATGCTATGCCTCTTTTTCAGCGCCATCTAATGGCAATACCATCAACTCTACTGCTACGGAATGCTGTAACTGTTTTATTAATAATTAAATTTGTAAAATACAGAAACTGTTTTAATTGGAACAGTAGCATGTTGCGTTTATATACCGTAACGCATTTTAGCCTTTACAGATCGTCCCGCTTCCTTTATGCGTTTTAGACAACTCCATCTGAACGCCGCAATTCTGGAATCGTAAACTAGTTTTGGCCGTTCTTTTACAGGCGCCATGACTTTTACGTTTTTGGAAAAATATGACATGTTACTAGAATCAGGTGATAAGGGTCACTATCGTAACATCATGAAGGGAGAGATATTTCAAAATCAGCTGAATTTTGCTTTTTCAGCGTACATGTGTGATAATTACGAAGAATGCACCGTGTCATTGGATATGGTAAAATATCCCATATTCTTGAACTAATAACCAAATGGAAGAATAGTTAATTAAGGAAAATTCCAAGTTTCAAGGTCCAAGTACAAAAAAAACAACTCTGGGGTTTGATGAAACACTTTTTGGACTTGAAAATTAAATTATTCGTTATTAATAAAAGTTTGTGAAACCATTTTCATCAAGTTCTTAGATTCCTTCCATACCATTGTCAATATAACCTATTAAAATAGCACGGAGTTTTTTCATAAGAACTGCTGTAACAATCACATAAATTCGTAGCCTCATTCCAAAGAAAAGAATGGAAATTTATTGCTTCAGGCTCTTTCAAATTATATCTTTGATATGTAGCAAAATATTTGTGAACATTGTAAAACACTAACGTCGTCGGAGTTGGTAACATTTATGAGAGATATTTCTTTTTAAAATATTCCGCCATTCATTATTTATTTATCAGATAGTGATGATGATAACAGTGATAATTCAGATTCCTCTTCTGGAATAAGGAATTCATAATTTGGCATCAAAATGTTTGTGAACAGAATTTTCTGGAGGCTGGATCAGGATTCCGTTTCTTTGCGC
This sequence comes from Agriotes lineatus, assembly GCA_940337035.1. Lineage (NCBI taxonomy): Eukaryota > Metazoa > Arthropoda > Insecta > Coleoptera > Elateridae > Agriotes > Agriotes lineatus. Next base: position 26,614 of record CALNHX010009394.1, read on the forward strand.
TGGTTCTATCCCTTAGGCACATAAACGACACTGCGTTTATGTTTTAAACCAATGTAGTCAATGGTACTTAAAAGGGACGACAGTAAACTACCCTGGGAGACGCAGCCTCACGTCCCAATGATATTATGGCTTAGTAGCAGGGTAGCGACGTAGTGAATGAATCAGACATTAGATGCAGATTGTTTTATTACGAAAATAAACGTTCTATTTATACAAAACAAGAATGCTTAACTAAGTAACATATCAAAGTTCAGAATAGTGTAGTGTACTGGAACGCGTTTAAAGGTACAAAAACAGCAATTCAGCACAGTAAGCTTTTATAGTTCCGTATGTGTTTGCAGGACAGAGCGGTGACCTTGGGTTTATTAGGTCGCGTACTGCGTAAAATGACAAGTTGCAGTTTGCTGCGGTTTTTAAACTCAATGCTTGCGAAACAAGATTAGTTTGTTAATATTTCGTAAATAGGAACTGAAATTTGCCTGTTTTAATTCAAGATTAAAACAGATCTAAATTAAATATAAACTGGCGAAATTATGAAGTAAAACTGGAGGTTAAAACTGCTTGTTTATGAAATCAGAGTTACATTTAGAACTTCTGACTGGATTTCGTAAATTTTGTTATTAAAATTTATTTGTGTTTAAATCAAGTTTAAACATTTGTATAACAATTCAGGGATCTTCATATAATTACATCAACCAGGATTTTACCAATCCAGTGAGTTTTCAATTCATGTATGTACCTATTTATAAAGCATGACCATCATTACTCACACACCACATGGAATTTGTGGCTAATACTTCATTGGTACTGAACGCCTAAAAAATGTGTGCAAGTCGTAGGAATCTATAAGCGGCCAGAACACCTAAGCATCATTCAACGACACATAAAGACTGCCAACAAGCTGGATGTAACAGGCAGCTTATTGTTTAGTTTTAGTTGTTTGTGGTTCTTTATTGAAAAAAACTACGGTACAGAGCCCAGAAGCAAGAATATTTTTACTTGTGCGCGCTCAATTATTGTATTAAAAACACATCTGTAAACCAAGGTATGCCTCTAGGAATCCAAAGAAACGCTGATACTGTCTTCGATAACGCTAAAAGGCCAAATATTTTACCAATAGCTCTTAAATTTCTATGAAGTGGTGAATAGTAACCAGAATAAATACTTTCGGCTTATCGGAAGAGCATCTACATAGACGGGTTGCAGCGCCTCTTTGAATCAGCCGAAGTAATTAAAATCGCATGCCAGCCAGAACTTTCCAAAACAACTTGTAAATAACCGGGACAATTATATTGGACTAATCCGATGAATTTGCTACGAGTAAAAAGTAAGATATTCGTAATTAAGTTGAGTCGCTATCTAAGAAATAAGACGAGTTGTTCTTATACAATGTCCCGATCCTGGTCGTAAATTATGAACTGAGTTATTTCTCAATTCTCCTAATAAATTTTAATTTGGTTCTTCCAAGTGAGAAAAGTGAACGGACTACGAAAAATGTACTCCGTCCAGGCAGATTTATTTTAGATTATGTTAATTAACAGCCCAAATGGACAACCTTATAAATCACTTAAGCGGAACTAAATTCTTCGTTTTGCATGGGTATCTGTTTTGTCCACACACCTGCAATGTGTGCAGTCTCTTAAAAAAATGAAATCCAAGAGTAGATTTAAAGAACAAAAATGTAAAAAAGTATGTAAAAATGTCAATCTTCCAAGCTATAAAAGAACCAACTATTCATAATAAAGCATGATTTTTTTTAAATTTTAAATTACAGTTACAAGTAAAAATGTCATCAGCTGATTTATTAACAGGGACAAAACTTCAATTTATGAAACGACATCAAAGTCAAATAGCAAACAAGAACTGCAACCAAATATAAAACTAGAAATGGTTGATATTAAAGGTTTTTCTGATGCTATCGAAGAACATTTAAAGTAACTTGCTGAATTATTTAACTCTTCACGTTATGCTCTTATTTTTTGTCTCAGTTCTTCTAGATTATTGATGAGTGCTTTATAAATGTGCAACCTAAAAACGTCTAACGGCGTTAAATGGCATTACCCTGGAGGATAAGAATTTTGAATGTTGCTACTAAGTTTTGTCAATAGTAGTATCGTAACGTCATGTAATTCATTAAAATAAGGTTGAAGAATTATTTCTCGGCATATCTCTGCAGTTACTAACTAACGATAATCCGAAACTGCAATATAAGCTGAATAGTGAGCTGTGAATACCCAAAACAGTCAAGTAATCAATAGAGTTCAACGCGTCAGTTAAGCTACTTCAGAGGAGCGGTGGGTTGACGCAAAAATAATCAAAACCATATACGGGCGCCACCAACTTGATTGTTCAACAACTCGGGGATCTAAGTGGGAAGATTCCCTAGTGCACTGGTAATGCAACTTACATTAAAGAAAAACATTTCAAAAATACACTTATTAGACGCAGGCTATTTGATAAGCTACAATCTGTTATAGAAAGGAAAAAGGTATAAATGCGGTGCAATAAAGTGATTTTTATGTTCAATAAATTTAGACAAATAATATAATTCTTGAATTCGAACTAAAATAAAATATTTACTCTATGATATTTAATGACAAGGTAATTGAAGCGAACACAACAGCAAACCCACGACATGTACACGCAGCGTAAAGTATTTCTAATTTCAAATGTAGTTGAACGTATAAATAAACAAAGAGGCAGACACCTAGGAAATACATATATAAGTCCAAAATACATCAATACCTGGTAAATCCGACGTAAGCAGAAAATTCTAAAGTTGCGTAAGACTAAATAGCCTACAGTTGTTCAACGACCGGAGGTACCCTAAATACCTGATATCTCTTATAGATCTACCCGCTGGTGTAATTTCCTAAATTCTATCACAAAATAACGGATAACCATAATTCACTAAGTCACAAATCCCTATAAAGGCTCAGAAATGAAGTCTTTGGCAATTTCGATAACTGTTTCACTTGGCAACCAAAAGAAAGCCGATTAGTTGGACGGAAATTACTAAACGACCGTTCCAACACTCACGGCAACCAAAAGCACAACTTCGTGAGGTAGATTATCCAAACGCCAAAACCCAACAGAAAACGTCTGAAATCTATTCGACACGAAATAGCACTTGCATATTTTCCCAAATAAGCTAAGAAAAGAAATATCGAAAATAAACTGGCAAATAAATTTACGCAAGGGGAACAAGAGACACTGCCCACTACACTGGAGTGCCAGCTATCAAGGTTACACATGTTAAAATAAATATTTAATTTGTCATGTAAATATCGAGTTTCCCGAGTAATTAATCCACGTCGCTCTTTCAGAAGGAGCTTAACCAAAGACATGCGAGTAACACGACGAGTCTAACTAAAATGTACACTTGCAATTCTCAACGTAATGTTTTGGCAGAACAAAACCCCTCGTATCCTTTAAATTTGCATAAGTACCTTTTGGGGGAAGCTAATGTGAGTTTGATCACTAAAGCTAATTGTAGTAAATACACCCAAAAATTGAAGCTAACGTCAAAATGACCATAACAATATCGTCAAAAACAATCAGGATAAATTCATCGTTGCCTGCTTATTAACAATTAGACATCAATTTCCTAGAGCGTTTTAGGAAAAAGAGTGGATTTTCTAGTGACCGTAGACTTATATTTTGCAAATTTACTACTGAAGGCTCATGGAAGCTATAAAAAATGATGAGAGTAGAGAAATAACTTCTCCAATATCTATTAAACATGGGAAGAATACTTTAAGGATATCTAAAAGACCAACATACTTAAACATTGTCAGGCCATTTTATAGTCTTTCCGTAATTCAATTAACTACATAACCATTTAGAGCAGCTTTGGTACCAAATTGGCGAGTCCGCCTGTATTTCAGACCCGTTTTGACATCTTTTATACGGTAGCTTTCCGCATCACGCAAAGACCTTGACCCGAGCGTGGCATTAGGTATCGCTCGTCAGCTTAGCTTTTGCGCGAATCTCTATACCGTCGGATTTTGCAGCTGCGTGCCTGGGCCCTGATTACAGCTTTCGTTTTAATATTTTCAAGAAGCATATTCAGTGGGAGCAAAGAAGCTGTCGATTTATTTCGCACCGAGACAGCTGCAACGTTATGACGCGGAGACCTTGACTCCTATTGGTCGAAGCTGATCGTGCGAGACGACAGCTGGGGTCACGAACGTCTTTCTGTTGCTCGTTTTTAGGGCAGACGGCTCCTGGCAAAGGTTGTGAGCACTCGTGTTGAATGGCGATGTCCGTTGGCTAGTTACTTCCTTTTACAATAAAGGAAGTATTGGATTCACCCCAAAAATTCGAAATTGAGTTTTCAACAGATCTTCACGTTTTAGAGTCCCCTGATCCCAAAAAACATATTTTTTTTCATTGGTCTGTGTGTCTGTGTGTCTGTCTGTGTGTCTGTCTGTCTGTGAACAGAATATCTCAAAAACGAAAAGCGGTATGGCGTTGAAACTTCATATATAAGTTTTGTGTACTATGTGTATGAGACAGCAAGCTTTTAAAAAAAATCGCATAACTGGAAGTAGGTGTTTACTCTTGTGATTTTTCAGTTTTTTTCGATTTTTTCAAAAACGGCTCTAACGATTTTTTTAAAACTTTACATTTTTATTACAGTTTGAATGTGTATTGATGTGATATAAGCGATTTTCCAGTTGAATACTTTTAAAATGGGTTTCTTTTGTTTTTTTGTCTATTTTTTTTATTAACTTTTATTTTAAATAGAACATCCGGTATATTATTACATTTTTGAATTCTGCTTAAAATTCTAGAGAAAATTTGTCTCTTTAATTAACGCTCTATTTTGTACCGTTTTTGCAGAATTTGTAATTTTTGAAAATTTTTGACATGCTTAAAACATTTTAAATCAAATTTTTGGCTAATTATAAGATCACTGTAAAAGGAAGTTGTGTGCGTGTATCACACCAGATTTTTTTTTGTTGTGGTCATCAGTTCTTAGGGAGGCTGTTGAAGCCCATTTTCCCCACCATATGTGAGGCGGGATTCTTCACCTGAATTAGCCATCCAACGGCCACGCTGATATCCGTATAATTGCCAAGGGGGCATTTGACACATATCACTCACGCTTAACGCAGGGGATTTTGTATGACGTCACAGCCTTTCGTTTTTACCACACGCCAGGAGCGTAACGACAATATCGACGCGGGTGCCAGTGCCACCGCCCATCTGGAGGTCGAGCTAGCTATTAAGATAAACCTGTGTAAATAAACTGTTTCGCCCACATGTTCTTGCAATTGAATGCTTGTTCTTGTCAATTAACCCTTTAAGTCGGCACCTAACGCTTAAATAATACATAGTACACTCTGGTGCAAATATAACGTTTTTGTTCGGCAATTCAGTGCTTGTTCTTGGCAATTAACCTTTTAAGTCGGCGCCTCGTGAAATGCGCGACGAGTGTTAGAGCCTAAAATTCTACACTCAGAATGCTTTAGCGAAAACGTACTCAAATGTACGTAAGTTTAACTAAACTTTAGCAAGAGCTTTAGTACTTTACAAGAATTTGAACTATGGCATTCCAATGGTCGAGTGTGTTTGATATTTAAGTTTACCTTGTTAACGTGAAATAATTTCAACTAGCGAGCGCCGATGTCCAGCCGTGCGCTAATTGAACTTTACTAACTTCTCGGGACTGCCAGAATCACAAACCATGCAAATCAATTTAATCCGATTTTCCAGACGTAAATTAATTTGCACGCAAATGATCAGGATAAACCTCTCGATATATTAATCAGCACGGTCAGTTCATTCCGACGTTCGCAGACATGAACTGAACGAAGCTTAGTGTTTATTCGGTTCACAAGAGAATATAACCATTCAAATTTACCTATTCCGATCTACCAGACATATGCTCATTTGAATGAAAACGGGTACCTGGAGGGACTAGTTCGAGATTTGGCTCGAATTTCTCTGGTATGTTTCTGGTGCTCCGAACGGCGAGAAATTCCATTTTACATGTTGCAATCGGCTCGTCGGGCTTCGCCGTGTTCGAGGAGGAAGGAATGCGCTGAAAACACGTCTACGACCTGCTAGCGCATCGCCGTTCGAGCGGGCTGGGAACTTCCGAATGTTGCAAATGTGATTGTTGAAAATGCGAAGATTAAGCGCTTTTAATATGAAATTAAAATTCGGTAGCGCTTAATCACGAGCGAAACGTTACAGTACACTCTGGCACAGATTTAACGTTTGTGCTCTGCAATTTAGTGCTTGTTCTTGTCAATTAACCCTTTAAATCGGCGCCTGACGCCTAATTAATGCATAGTACACTCTGGTACAAAATTTAGAGTTTGTGTGCTATAATTCAATGCTGCAAGTCAGTACGCTCTGGTGACTCGAACTCAAATACAAATTTCCTGCTTGCGCGTGACACTGGTTGAGGCCTAAGCCGACTTTCTTTTTTTAGCTAGAACCGATTTGGATTTGTTGTTCGGCTCAGCTGTGCTTCGTAGCTTTTAAGTAGAGCGCTTCCCAGCTGGATGTTTCCCGTTAAGACGTTAGTACAAATTGTTATACTTGCCGGCTACATCGATACTACTGTAAGTGGATTGTTTGGTCATGTGAAGTGGCGCAATAAATAAATTAACTGTACCGTCTTATGATTCATCCCTTGTGGCCCGGACGTGGCGGATGAGCATTGCAGGTACCTCGTCGTGCTTGTCGCTGAGCTGTTGCTTTCAGTAGCAGCATTTGCGTATCTTTCACCGCGTTTGACCTTCAAGGTCCGGTAGAACGTGGGCCTCTTGGACTTGGATCTTGTGGCGCCCATTTGGGGTGTTACCTATTTATACCTCAACACGCTTGTCCTGCGGCGTCTCGTTTTAAAACCCCGCCCCTCCCTGTGCGTATCTGAGCCGTGGCTTGTTTCTTACGATTTCCAGGGTGAGCGTGCACATTTCCCGGACTTGTTTAGTTATTTGGTACTCACACAGTCGTGAGTGTCGATAAGTCAGTTTGATACCGTAACAACATTCATTGCCAATAATAATAAATATAAAAGAAGTAAAATAAACAATAGAGTACCTAAAAATAAAAACACAGAGTTAATAAAACTTAGCACCGATAAAGTGTATAAGCAATTTAGAAAAAATATTTTAAAATCGATTTGTCGACCAGTCAATACCAGCGGCACTCGAATATTACGTTGCGAAAAATATACATATTGAGAATGAGATTATAACTAGATGGTAGATAATAAAAGGAAATAAAGGAAAGAAATGTACAACAGCTATGATAAATTCAATACTTTGCAATCCCAGTGTTTGGTCTAGCAGTAAAGGAATAATATGCAATTCGCTTGTTAAACTACAATGTTAAATATTTTAGACGTTCTCAGTGTTAATAGATGTCTCCCAAAAAAGAATTCCAATATAATGTAAAGCTTTATAACTGCATTCTGCTGCTCTCGGGTCCAAATAAGTTAAAGAAGATTAGGATGGAGGTGACAGTTTTCTGTAAAAAAATTGTTTCAGAATCCCAAAAAAGTTTTACTCCTATATAATGAATTTTCAGACTACGAATAAAACTACCAGGAACATGCAAAGCGTGGGAGGCACACTCCAAAATATTACAAATAAATGTAAAAAAAAAACAAAAAGTGTATGTAATATTCACAGTCCGTCAAATGCCATTTTGCCATGTTTCTTACTGTAGCCCCCTTTAGGGCCAGATTTCGTATTTAGGCGTTTCACGTAGTAAGGGGTGGAATGAACCACATTTTTTGGTGCCATAAATGCTATAAAATGCCCTTTTTGTGATAAATGCTATATTTTGAATAAATGCCATATTTTAGTGCTATATTTCAATCAAAATCAATATAATGTGGCTAATTCACAACAAAAGGGCTTACAAATTTCAAAATAGATATGCAGTTTTGGTAAGTGCCAGGTACTAAGGTAGATGACCCGGGGCGTAGGTGACCACTCGTCGCGCGTCTCAACGCTCAGGTAAGTATCCCTTTACGTCCACTCGCCAACAACAACCCCACGCTCTCCCCCTTCCTTTCAATGCACCTCAGATACCTACGTTCCACTTATTTGCCTTGTGCCCGTGGTTTTTATCAGATCACTTTGTTTTTTGTATTTGTGTTGTGGGATTTTTAATATTACTGGTAACATTTTTTCTAAAATTACAACTTTTTGAAATAAATACTTAGAATTTTTTATGCTTTATTGTGAAATAAATGCCATTTATATGCCATATTTTGAAAAAATAAATGCCATTTTGCTATGCTATATTTTGAAAAAATACGGCAATATTTTGACAGACTCTAGTAATATTAGATGAGACAATTTGGTCAAGCATCAGAATGGAGAACAGGACTAATTTTGGGATAGTCCAATGAGAACATCCTACTTCGAAGAGCGAAATGGTACATTTCTTTTAAACAAAAAACTGAATAAAGATGTGATGAATTTTGAAACAGTAAATGAAAGTATAAATATAAAAGTAATGAAAAACAGATTTAATGTTCAGGCTGCTACTGATGAAGCAACGAGAAAGAAAGAAAGTTCGTCATCTCTTAGAAAACTTGGCATTCTGTTAATTATGTGGTACAAATGCCAAAGCTTAGAGAGAAACTGGCAATCGGTAAATGCAGTCCTCATCTTGATAACTTTATAACAAGTAAAATGCGTGTGATGCTAATTACATGTTTGAACATACGCTAACACATATACAAAAATTCAGAACATTCCTATATAACATCGGCCGTTACATAGTGACTCAGAAAAACTAGTAAGATTTAAGGAGAAGCGCCAACAGGAATATTAAAAAAAAGTTACAAGAAGAAACGACGTAGAGACTCAATAGTCGAACCGTAAAGGAATTATATTGGAACGACTGAGGAGGAAAAGCTAACGATGTGAAATGGAAAACGTAGTTTATGTAGAAGGAAAAACTAAAGGAAAATAATACAATTCTGGAAGGTATATAGACCCTACCAAAATAAATTTGTCAGGGAATGTAATCGCGTTATAAACAAGACCAAAAAAGATACGTATCACATAAAAACTACGGTATGATCGAAAAGCTTTATCATTTAAAGTTGATACGAGCGTCGGCGGAAATTAGAATAACTTGTCACACGGAGGGCCCAACGCTCGACGCATGATCTATGATGGGCCATAAATTCCCAAATCACAAAGAAACAAACGGAGATGACCATTCTCGAGCCTCGCCTTTAGTACAAGAAGCCGTCGAAAGGGGTTCAAATTTCAGTTTACCGAAAGCCGCTAATTTTAACACAATAGGAAGTCCGAGTAAAACGGCTCCACAAGCATCTGCAATAATTCATTCTGTAGGTTCTCTGGCGCGCGGACGCCGGAAGCCATAAATGCATAACACAATAGCAGGTCCACTCGAGAACGGCAGCAGTTAACCGTCACTGGACAAACGAATTGCGTCTTTTAGAGCGCCGAAATACGATAGCCGCATGTACATGAGGGAAAAAAGCTAAAAACCGAACTCGCTAATTAATTAGTCGCGTCGGGAGTAGCCGAGATAAACATTGAGGGTGGAATACCTGCAGTGGCCCCTTTCACGGCAAGCAAGGCAGTGCTGCTAAAAAAACAAAGCTCAACAGGGAGGCGCTAATTAAATTAGCTCATTTCTCATAAAGCCGCCGCTGAGCACCGAGAAATAATTATCGAACCTCACTTGTTTGGGGCTTTCGCTTGAGTTAATTGTCTGCCGCTTACGCTGGACTTAGCTGTCTGTCGCCTTCACTGAATTCAGCTGCCTGCCGTCTTCGGGGAACTTAGACGTTGAGCAACTTCCGCCGCCGCCTCCGAGAGGATAATCATCACCCGCAACAGCCGCCACGACGTTCCCAGGGCGCCGAGCCAATTCAGACGCCGCTATCGAGGTGACGAACAGCGCACCCTTCTGCCGCCTACGCCGTTCCCAGGACGCAGAGCTACTACAGCAGCCTCCTTTCCGGACCGACAGCCGCCAACTCCAAAGATCAACCGATCACCTCGCTGGAACTGACCCTAGCCGGCCATGTCAACCCCCATCCGGTCCGAAGCATGAGCCTTGATTCGCTCCGTTGATTTTGGGTTTGCGACTACACCAGTTCCTCGACCTTCTAGAATCAGCCGCCTCCAGGAGTTATTCGGACCGTCCCCAACGACGCCCCCGGACTCTCCTCTGGCCAAGGTTGCCCGCGCACGGTGTCAGGAGCTGCGCGACGCCCGCCCTCTCTGGACATCTCGTTTCTCGGAGGCTAGGATTTACACTCCAAAGCGGGCCACAACCCCGGGCCCAGGTGACACCAGCTCCGACAGCAACCCGGAATTTGACACCCCCTGGAAAGCCCCTAGTGCAGCATCTTGGGACGCGCCGTTCGCCCTCCTACGCCGCCGGCCGAACTACCGACCCCTCGCCCTCGAATTCTCACTTGGGACCTGAAGGTCCGCCTGACGGTCGCCGAAGAAGCCGACAGCTCCCTCGTCGCGGCCCTCGCTGGAGAAAAGCGGCCGCCCTACAAACCTCCCCTTCAACAGCCCGAGGGCCCCGCGGTTACGCTCGCCGCCTCTACGAGATCGCCTCCGGCACATGCCCCGGTCCTCGACCCGAACCACCCCCGGAAGACCAGGTCCAAGGCGAAGCCACCCCCCCCCCCCCCGGCCGCCAGGAACGCCCGCCCCGTCGAATCGGCAAACACAGGCAAACGAGCCTAGGGGTGTTTTCTTTTTGTTTTGGTTTGTTTTATTATGTTATAGATATAAGTCATAATTAGATGTAGATATTCCTTAAATGAATGTATTGAACTTTGTCGCCGATTAATCAACTATCGCCATTGCTACCGCCACCGGTGAGCTAGTAGGAGGTGTGTTAAAATGCTGTGACTTTTTTCAAAATTTGACTTAAGTTAGCAGTGGTGAGTAAAGTTACTAAACCATATAACCTATACCATTTTGACAGAATCACTTAATGTGGACTGAATGTTTAATACTGAACACAAAGTAGTGCTGTATTGCAATGGTTTTGAGCCCTACACCCCAAACTCTGCAAGCATTACCATATTAAATGGACTTTTCACATAAGCTTAGAGTGGGAGATTTTATTTGACTGCAAAGCTAAGTATTAAATTTGCTAAAAATGATAATATTTGCAATGAGATGCTATTAATTCACAAAATAATTAATGAAAGAATGAAATAAAAATAGCTCAAGTCTCATGGGGATCTTAGTTAAATATTAATTCAGTTAATAAATAGGTTTGTGCTATAAGTAATTGCCAAACCAAATGATATTTTAATAATGACAAGATGGATGGCTAAATGAAAGGGAAATGCAGCGTAGAATTAAAATACAATTTACTTGAGGAAATCTAGTCAGGGTTTTAGTAAGAAAGATAAATTAAAAGCCAGAGAAGCTTACAATCCTGCAAAGAGCAAATAAGACGAAGACATTAATGCATTTAAAAGGGGTCAAAATAATCCAAAGGCAAAGGTTAGAAGAAATTGCAGAAAAGTAGACACATTGAAATCATAATTGTGAGCAAATTCAGACAGTGTTTTAAACAAACAGAAAATACGCCAAATAACCGCTTTAATCAATACAGTGTTATGTGGACAAATAAACTTAATTTTTGCACTTTCAGGGACTAAAGTAGCTCATTTAATCTCTAGGTACAGAAGTAATTACTTTAGCCCCTAGGGACTAAAGTAAAAATTTTACCGTATCTATGGTAAATTTATGTACACAGCATTCTTAATAACATTTGTATTTAAAATTAATCAGTTGGCAATACTGAAGTGCATTGTCAGTGTATGTCAAATTCGAGGTTAGTAGGTTAGGTTTGGTTTGTCATTTGACACACACTGACAAAAAACTTAACCTGCAAATCTACAATTTGACATAGACTGACAATACACTTCAATACTGCCAACTGATTCAGGCTATCCAGGGTCTGCTGCAATTCAGTTTTTAAAAAATCACTCTGTACACAGCATTCTTAATAAAATTCGTATTTGTCAGTTTCCAAAATATTTCATGATAATGTTCCCAAAAGTGCAAAAAATAGCGTATACCACGCGGGACTAAAGTGCCTAAATCCCTTGAGTAATTATTTCCCTCAGGCCCTACTGGCCCTCGGGAAATAGTATTCACTCGCGGGATTTAATGATGCACTTTAGTCCCTCATGCTATAATACACTATAAAAAGTCGTGCAGTACAAATTGGACACTCCATAATTAGTATTAATGTAAATAATTATTTAAGACACAGTTATATTGTACATATTCTTAATATTAACTAGTTTTACTGTTAAAAGGCAGTCAATTTAACATAGTTTATATCCGGTTTTTTAAATTAATATCACTAGCTTTTGTTAATTACCGGCAACAGAAGACGATTGATAGTAATTTATTATACAAGACGATAAAGTTTAATTTTATCCACGAGTGAATCGTTTAACGTCGAGACGCCGAGATAAACAAAAGCATCGTAGACGCGGCCCCAAAATAACAATCGCTGAAACAAAGGGGAGTTTAATGCCGGGAAATCAAATGAATTCAAATACTTACATTCGAGCTGTGACCGATTTCTGTTTGTTTTGATTTATTCATTTAACGCTACCGAGCAGCGGCGGCCATCTTTACTTGCACTTGACCCAGATTTCAAATTGTAGGTTGTGCGCACCGAAGCTTTGTTATACAGGTCCGCACTTGATAAATTTCAAAACCAAATAATTAACTCTGAACTCACCTGAGACGAGTTTCACTTTACCGAACCTGAGCTAGTGTAATAATATTATTTGCAGATGAATAAAATTAAATAAGGGCATACAACTGTTTATTTTACCAAGTAAAGCACAGACAAATTTTAATCAACCCACTATTTGACAATTAGCACCAATCAAAAATAATAATAATTTGCGTGGTAACTATTTCTTTATTTATTTATATTTTATACAAATCTCTAAACCATACAAACCATTGTGGTATATAGTAAATGTAGGAACTCACTTTGGACAACTGTAGTTCTTTCTGTTATTAAAATTGTTATGTTTTCAACAAAAAATATTTGTATTTGTTAAAATGTCATTACTGATATGACCTTAAATTGACAGAAATAAAATGCCAATGTGACTTTTACTACCGGTACTACTAACATAATTTATTAACGAAACAATTCCACAGCCCTCTAGATGATAAACGTTTTTGGTACAACAATAAGGGGTGTAGGTGGAAAACTACTATGTGGCTAAAAATTAACTGTTTAAATATTGCTTGCACAATTTTTGTTCTCTACATATAATAGTCACTTCCTGCCTTTGCAGCTCTGCATGTACCCCATATTCGATTCCGTATTTCCACATTTATGAGTAAGTAGTATTGGTGTACATCCTTATTCGTGTCATTTTCTATGTTTACATTGATTATTGTTCTTCCATTATCATTTTTAATTACCTCTCCTTCTTTGTCTTACCATATTGGAGTGCGTCTTTGTCATTACCCACTCTGTCATGTAGATCATTTTCATTACACATATTATCGTGTTCCATACTATATCTTTCTTTGGAAAGTATTTTATGCAATTCATTATCTTTTAGCGCTTCTCTGGTCCAATTGTTACGGTATTAATTCATCAGATCGACATAGGTCGTATTGATTGTCCAAAATCGGGTACAAACTACAGGGTTCGCTGGCTTTTCCTAGAAATCACAGATCTTAATGTATCGGAGCAGATGTTGTTGCTCCGGTTACTCGCACTTAGCTCAGTCGGGAAGGGGTAGTTCAAAGACTTAAATAGAAAACCGACGGGGTACTTACCCTAAAGCTTGCTTAACAGAAAAAGAAATGCCTGAGCGCCACTTGGTTCTGATTAGGGGTGGCTAACGTGTCTAGAACCAAGAACAATACACGTAGCCTATGTAGAAGTCCTTCAGGTACGTTGCTGAACACCTCAGCCTGTTGTTTACCAAGCCTCCTCCGAGTAGCCGGGTGACCTTGTCGTTAAATCACTTACCTTCAAGGCCACCGTCACTAAAGAATAACAAAAGAACACTGACTGGCCCAAATCTGGGGGCTCGCTTAATCAAAAGAGCATGCCTTAACTTCACAAAATTAATTAAACGTGGCCTTTGCCACACTGGATTAGTTAATGACCCAGAAGGGGTTTCAAAATTCATAAAAAGAATGAACTGAATTTAACAAGTTTATTATTTAAAGGAACAAATGGTAGTTTACACAAATCGGTACATTAAAACAAACACCCGGAGGTGAGTTTAAATTTGGTAATAAGATATCCTACGTGAATATGAAAGGGGGCCCCACGAAAACCAAAATATATCTTAAGGGCTAGTTACAAAGACACAAAAAACACAATATTATCCAATACAAGTGACATAAAATGGACGCCAGGAGTAAAGCCCCTGGTAAACATTAATTGAGACAGATCTTAAGTCCTAGCGGACGTACGCAACGTTTATAAGCACTGACGCACAATAAAATATAAAATCGCACCTTAAGTTAGGCACCAGAATTATTTAGTTGATACAATACAAGGCGCCTACCTGAGTTGAAGCATGCAGTGTTAGATGCAGGTGTACTCATCCTCGTGGAGGCCTGGCGAGACGTGCAAAAGGTGTAGCAAATTCTCCAGAAGAGGCAGCAGGACTCGAGAGAATTGAAGACAGTCGGCAGCAACCATCATACGAAGAAGTAACAGCAAACAACACTATATTGCGCAGCGGGCCCTTCCTTTAATTAAACCTGACGTTGACACAGATATGCATTACGCAATAGTTTTTTCCCGACTTAACAGGGAAAAAAGTTAGTTGAGGCTCTTCAGATATCGTTTCTAATCGAATCGGCAAAGAGTGCCAAAAGTCTCCCCGGGGACCAACTGTATGAAACGAAAATCGGCCAATTTAACAACGTCGAGTTAAATACACTTCCTCTGCCCACCGCGCATTTTCAAAGACACCCAAGAATTAATGTTCACTTCGAAGATTCGGGTTTAACTGCACTCGCCATTAACGTGCCCCAAGGCACTCGAAAAGTTCGCACAAAAGCCAAAAAGGATTCACCATGTTAATCACCAAATGTTAGCAAAAGCTCCCCCCCCCCCCCGATTCGCGGCACAAGCTGCGAACCGGGGGTGCGAAAAAACACCACGTCTAGTTTACTCAAGTGCTGGGTACAGATTCTTTATTTCAAATCCGGACTCCGCTTGAAGAACACAATGGAAGAAAACTTCGAACTCCGAAGTCATCACCTCTACAGGTGCGGTTAACTAAGGGCTTATCAAAACTTATTTCATTTGCCCATAGAGGGTTCTAGAAGAAATTTCTTGCTGTTGTAACGAATCCCAGGGTGTCGAATTACAAAGATTATTTTTCAAGAACTTTTAGAAGTTGTTGACAGGAAACAATAAATTTCAAGGCCTAATTTCGTTATTGCTTCAGACAAAGTACCTGCTCGAAATTTATTTTCACAGGCCGGAATACAGCGGGCAGTGAGTAAGTTAGAAAGGTTGGAATTTGAAACGATCTTATCGCGAAAAGGAGAACAAAGAATGACTTTGCTTATACTTCGGGGAAATAGCAACAACTATGATAAACTACGCGGCCGTTGAATTTAATAACAGGAAATATGAAGCTACGCTGCCTAAATGTATTGTTGCTGAATGCACACCGTTGTTTCGAATTTAAAAAGAGAACGCTTACGGGACGAATTCTACGGATCGTGAACGCATTATTGTTTGGGCCAAAAGGATTTTAAAATGTATCTTTAAGATCCAGGGTTAAACTTTAGACAGGGCCGTCTTCAAAAATTTATCAAGACAAAAAAACCTATTAAAGCGGCATCAACTCAACGTAATTTTGAGCAAAACGAAAGAGGTTGAAAACACTTAACACAATTCAGTCCTGCAGTTAACTTGAGATTATTTGTCCATCGGGATGGTGGACGTCCTCTTTTCCTTCTGCCCAGGTATGGTCTCCAGCGGGGGATGTTATTATTCCATTACGAATCTTTACATCTCGCTGTATATTTGGGTTGTTTGATTTTCTTTTCCTAGTCGTATTTGGTGGCCAAAGTATATGTATTTCCGAAATTCTCGATATGGCATTGGTCGATCGTGATGTGTGGATTTTCTTTACACATTGTTTTCTTTAGGTTCATTTTGAGCCCTGCTTTACCCACCTTCAAGTTCACTTCTCTCAATATTTGTTGTAGTTCTGCTTGATATTCAGCTACGATAATCACATCGTCGGCGAATCTTAAGTTATTTATTTTATTGCCATTTATTAGAATATTTTTATCTTGTCATTCTAGACGTTTGAATATCTCCTCGGGGGCTGCATTGAATAATTTTGGAGAGATAGTTTGTTCTGGCCTAATTCCTCTACCGAAATTAATCTCGTTTGTATCTTGGTGCAGTTTTACTGTCAGTGTTGCATTTCGTATATTATTGTAATGCATAAGCAGTACCGTTGTATTACTTTTTAATATGCAATAGCTCTCATTAATAGGATATGACAATCAAACATCTTTTTTACTATTTCAAAAATTATGTATTGCATTTAAGAATCTCATTAGGGTGGGCTTCATTAATCAAGCTATCTATTCTTAGATTTTCAAAATGTTTATATGAATTGGTAATCAATGACGGTTATTAAATGTCAGTTTGACTTTTAACCAGTATATCAGCACCATCAAAATAGACAAATATACTTTCCCCTTTACAATTCAAGAATTATTTCATCAAAGTAAGTATTGTTATTAAGTTACTTTGCTCAATTAATTGTTTCTTTATTCCTTATTAAATATAACTATCACAAACCTGACTTCCTTACACTTTTTCAGCTACTCACATCAAACACCAATGATCCTGACGATTCTCAGCCATGGTCAATGTCAGCTTATCCTTAATGCACTTTAAATCAACTAAAGAACTTCCTAAAAGTCAAAATTCTAGGCTCCTGCAGATCCAACCTCACTCCTGGAACTTCTAGTATGCAATTGCAGAAACTCAGCCCTCTGGTAATTTCCAACTAGCAGATAATTCCCAAACTAACCTCCTTTGTCCACAGCTCCTTTCATGTAGCAACCAAATCAATCCAGCACTCCTCAGCAAACTACTTCCAGTCTTCTATAGAATTCCAAACTCCAATAATGATTGTTAATTACCTCCTCTTGTACTACTTCAATAAATCCAAATCTATCCAAATGTTGTCGTTTCCTTCTCCTTTGTAATTAATTAAATTGTATACCACAATCTCTTCACCGATTGTTTAATCACGTCAATTCTATTTTATCTACTCACTTATATTCGTTTATAAACTTGTAAAATACCTTTTTATTTGTATCAGGCCAATTAATTCCAATATTTATTTCGAAATTTATAAGTTTTAATGTTTTTAAAACAAAACTCCTTAACTAGATACGATTATTACTGCCCACTTCTTAAATTACATTATCTGAAGTATACATACTACAATTATATTTTTGCAGAGCAAGTATATTTGTCTTAGTTAGATTCAGAATTTCGAGTAAGCAAGTTCAGCTATGCTTTGTGCTGGTTTGCGGTTCGGTCTAACTCCCTGGTAAAGACGTTTCCAGGTTGTTATGTGTGACGGTTACGCGCAATTCCCTATTTTCGCGTGGCCAATCCAAGCGTATCACAACAGTTGAAGCTATTGTAAAAAACCATCGGTCCATCAGTGACGTTTGTAATCGTTGTTACTCAATATACTCGTGTTTGTTAAGTCTTGTTTCACTCCAACAACTAACTGAACCCAAGTCAAGGGTTATTAAGTGGCAGTTCCCGGCAATCCCATTGAACCGGAATTCGCAGCAGATTAATTGGGGGCCCCATTCGTGGAAGCCTCTTATCAAGTTAATCATACAAAAAACATTAACTTTTCTTCCAATCACCAATATGAAATACTCAAATGTAATAACTTTTCCAGATAAAATTAAAATTTACTTTATTTATTTAATCTGCATTTTCATACTTAAATCAGCCAACAAATCTTTATAAATTTTTCTAAATTTGATTACACCAACTTTATTTCTTTTAAATATTTCTTTGCTATGATTAATCATACCACTTTATGTATCATAATAATATATTTTATTATCTGTGTGTATCTGTGATCAATTCGTGCATTCCTGAGGCTGTTTATAATTATCCAGTATTCAATGGAATCGAAGTCTACAAAGCCTAGGCAAATATTCAGGTTATATTCGATCGTTTTCTCTGTCAGTAACCGTATGGTCAGAAGGTGATCAGAAATGCTAGTTTTTTCGAAACGGTGCTTGTTCCACAGGCTGATAATCATCTAATTTATTTGCAAGTCTGTTTGTTATTATTTTGGAAAAGAGTTTGTATATTTGGGAGAGCAAGCTGTTGGGGTCTATAATTTTCTATGTCTGCTCTAGCCCCCTCTTTATATAGAAGCACAACAACTATAGCATTGTTCCCTGTATGGGGTATTATTCCTTCCTTTAAACATTTTTTGAACAGTTTGGTAATGTTTCCGCTTCTCCTGCCTTTAAGAATTCTAATGTAATATCATCTTCTGGTACTTTGTTGTTTTTCATGCTGGATATGGCCATAATTTATTCTCTGTTGATGTCAAGCATCTCTTCAGAACTGATATTCACTATTTTGCCCTTGTTTGTTTTGTATTCTGGCTCTTCGTCCAGGTGGGAAGCAAACAAATCCTTATAGAATACCTCTGTTATATCTATTATTTACTGCATGCCTCTTGTTTTTCTTCCATCTTTGTTCTTTAGATTTATAGTTTGTTTCCTGCCTTCCGCCTTTCTTCTTGTTCTATTGCCTTTTATATTTCAACTTCGTGGTTTTTTTGCATATATTTTTTTCTAAATTCGTCACTATTATCTACTCTAGACATGTTGTTTCTTTTGTTTATAAGTTCTCTTGTTCTCGCACTAAGTTTGCCCGTTTTTTTAAAATTGTTGTTAGCAGTTTTTGAAGCAGTCTCTAGTATCGACGTTGTTAAGTTATCTGTCAGTATTTGTAGTGTCTTATTGTTCGTATTGCTGTCGTGCTGTTTTAGAATTTGTCTTAATCCTATTCTATATTTTCCATTGTTATCACTCAGTTTTCTTTGATCAATGACTATTTCTCTTTTTTCATTTTTTAATCTTTTTTTCATGATTTATTGTTATCTTTGCTCTTATTAACCTGTGTTTCCTAGCAATTTTGAACTGTACGCTATGTACGATATAACATAATCGATCTCATTCTTTGTATTTCCAGCGTACACACATCAAACAAGTAGAGACACAAATGTTGAAACCTGCTAGAGTGCCTGGTACAGTAACTCGGGGGGTATTTCTAAGCTTGACTATCAGATAGCAGCACAAAATTTTACCAATCAGAGCCAGTTACTAGCTCTGCTACCAATCATATGTGATAAAGTAGTGGCGCCATCGACTAGTACTATCGGAAAGTACCCCCCAAGAGCCGTCCGAGGTCATCCAAATCGGTATTTTGACATCAAAGTAACCGACAGTGAGTGTCTCTACTTGTTTGATTTATGTACGTTGGTATTTCGATCAGGGCTCACCCAGTTCCATTTTCTATGCTTATTTTTTTTCAAGAATGAGTTCTTGGCATATAATTGATTATTTGATAATCTCTTCTAATGATTGTATATGAATTTTTATTTTTAGTAATAGCTACTGCTAGTTCTTCGTAAAACATTTCGATTTCTTCATCTGTATGAGATGACGTTGGGGCATAACATTGGATGCATTTTATTGAGAGTTTGTTGGATATTTTTATTGCTATTTGGACTATTCCATACGTTTTAACCTCTTAGATATGTTAAGCTGGGCAATTGGCGTTCAAACCGAAGTTTTTAAGATGAGGCATTATGATTATTTTTACTGATCATGAATGTAAGTAGGTTGAGCATTGTGTCCATTCTTTCCATAAGTTTTGTCACTAATGCTTCTAGTTTGTTATCTGCTTTCTGTTGAGATGCATTTTGTACCATTTGCAGTTAACCGTTTGTTACGTTCTGATTTGAACTACCTTGATCTGGTTTTTGAGCATATGCTGCTCCTGGCTAGAAAAGCTGAGAGTTGAAATCAGATTGCCTTGCAGTAAAGGTGGGTATTTTCTTCTCTGTATTTCTATGGCTACTGGGCAACCTCTATAATTGGCTGAGTGGTTACCTTGGCAGTTAATAAAGTTCACATCCCTACTTTTGGTTTTTCTTTCTCAGTCTTTTGTTAAATGTTCACCTGCACATTTAACACATCTTCGAGTTCTGTATCAGTAGTTTTTTGAGTGCCCGTATCTCTGACAAGGTTAGCATTAAATTACTGTTCTCGTAATGTGCGGAGATTCAAATCTTATCTTAGATTTTATTCACTTCGTAAACAAATATTGGTAGAGCTTTTATTTCCTCGGTTTCTTTATCTGGATTAGAATCGGCGAGGGATTGATGTCAGTTGGATGTACTTAGAGCATTAAGTCGGTAGTCTGACATTTTTCTTTGTTTAAGATTGCGTTCTGGTTCGGGATTATTACGTTTTGTATTTCTTGTGTTTACTGTTTGCCATTGGACTTCTGGGTTTCTGCCTCGTAAAGCTGGTATTTCCTGTTGGCTTGGATGTTGTATTGGATATGTAGGATGAGTATACTGGTATTGCTGCTGCTGTGTTGTGATAGGGTTTGTTGATATGCACAAGGGTTTAATTACTGATCAACCATCATTGGAGAAGTGGGTGGGGGGAGTTATTAATACCCAAAGTTTGGAACACCAAAGATGGCGGCCTTTTATAGTTGATTAAGTAAATCTGCATTACACTTTGTACCGAATTACGTATTTTATTTGAGGTGATGAAAAAACAAGAGGTTAGCGGCCGACCCCTCGATAGCTTATCACTCGCTAGCTGGTACATTCGTGGAGCTCAGAGAACACACCTTTACTATACGAAAGTCAAACCATGACGAGAATTACTTAACTATCCCGAAAATTGCAGTTTACGCGAATTACGTCACGTGCGGCCCGATATGAATCAGTGGACAAAGTGTAATCTAATAAAAATGCAATAAAATTTCAAGAAAGGTCGCAGATTCATGCAAGCAGAAGTAACATACTACGGACAACATGGCCCATTATTAACCAACTACTAATGAAGTGGTATTAGTGCAACAGAATAATGCATTGTTTCAGGAGAAAGGTTATTCTCAAAATGAACAAGAGCACTACATCGAATGGCAAAAAACATTAATGAAAAAGAGTAACTAAGCGATGAGATCGCAAAGTTGATAAGAATAAAACATAATAAAAAGATAAATTTAATACATCTTTAATTCCACCTCCATAACAGCAGAGGGAAGTGGGAATCTAATACAAAGTCTGATGTAGATGCAAATCGTATGGAAAATATTATGATGAAATAAGCAAATTTGTGCCAACGGACAACTTCAGTGTAAAGATTTTGAATGAAGAAAGTATCAAAATGTTTATTTTCTAAAGGGAAATATCTCGCGCATATACGAAAATAAGTAGTACAGACCGATGTCAGTCATGGCAAACCAGATAGAATGTGAGGACATTTTCCGTTTTTACGACTTTAGTTTTAATTTGTTGTATTTTCTTGTTTCTGAATTTTCCATAAACTGCTTGTGCGCGGGTCCCGCGCTTTGACGTTTTGCAGCAGGTAGAAAAGTAACTTTTCTCGTGTTTGTAAATGAACTGCTTGTAGGTGTTGACGGTCGGTCTTGGGGCCGATAAGTGGTGTTTGTTTGGTGCCGTTGTTAGTCAAGAGACCCTAGTACCGCGGAGTTGGCAGCTTCGAATAACACCTCGTTTGGGGATTAATTATTTGGGAATCTCTATTGAGTCAAGATAGACGACACTTTTTCAAGTACCTGCAAAATCAGTAAGGGTGTGAGACAGGGCTGCGTACTGTCTCCTCTACTGTATAATGCATACTCTGAACATCTGATGAGATCGGTTCTAGACAACTGGAGGGGAGGTTTTAAAATTAACGGCAAAGAAATAAATAACTTACGCTACGCCGATGATACTCTACTAATAGCCAATTCGAGAGAAGAAATTGAGGAAATCTTAGAAAGACTAAAAGCGGTCAGCATAGAATATGGACTGAAGATTAATTATAGCAAATCCAAGATAATGATAATCGACAGAGAAAACGAAGGATTACCAATACCCGCTTTTGTCGGAAATTGCGAAGTTGTAAGTGACTTCATTTACCTGGGATCATTGCTGCAGAACAACGGAAGCAGCGAATTGGAGATTCGACGTAGGATACAATTGGGGCGCACAGCGATGAGTCAACTAACCAAGATCTGGAAAGACCGCAACATATCTCTAAAAACAAAAATACGGTTGGTCAACACGCTGGTGTTCTCTGTGTTCTTGTACGCATCTGAGACATGCACGATAAAGATGGCTGACCGACGGAGGATTGACGCCTTTGAAATGTGGTGTTGGCGTAGACTTCTACGAATACCATGGACCGCAAGGCGCACTAACGTGTCCATTCTTGATGAGATTAAGCCCACCAATCGTCTCTCTAGCATAGTGTCATCTAATATCTTGAAATTCTTTGGGCACATATCACGTCACGACAATATGGAAAGACTAATAGTACAGGGTATGCCTGAAGGGAAACGACGCCGTGGACGCTCTCCTACTCGTTGGACAGACATGGTAAACCTGACGGGATCCGGTCTGAAAATAGCAACACAAGAAGCCAAAAATCGCGATAGATGGCGTCTCACAGTCGCACAAGTTATAAGGCGTCTAGACCAAGAAAATGACGACATATAATGGTCACCACACGTCGTTAACGACGTTGGATTTTGATGATTGAGGCTAAGTTGGCATAGCGAAGTGTCGGTTATCGTCTCAAATTCTTGCCATGTTCCCATAGACTTTGTATTACCTTTTTTTTGAGATGTTAACGTCGTCCAGATCCCCTTCTCCGACTGCACTCATGGGCTGCTCCGCAGTTTCTTCAAACGTCTTTTGGAGCAAGTTGCCTTGAAACAACCACCTACAGCTTCGTTGAGCATCGAGTTGCAGCAACCTGAACTGCTTAAGGTACCGTCCCTTGGTGATATTTTTAGAGAGCATCGATTACAGTGAAAGATGTGATTGTTGAAGTGCAGTTTGCGTATCGTTGCTGCCAATTTAGAATTGTTGTTTGAATTGTTGTAGCTGTCAGTACGCTCAATTGAACATTTTCTGTCAGTTTTAATGTTTATTCTTAGCCTAAAGTTGTTGCGATTAAAGTAATTTCGGCCTTTAAGCCACATTTGATTGTTTACCGTCAATTCTTATTGTTTATGAGCCATTTCCTTGAATAATTAAAGTTGTTACTGTTTTGGAGTCATTTAGATTATTTGTTATTAAGTTTACCGCCTATATCTATTTTAAACGTCACATAATTTAACGCCTTACTAACCCGTTTTGTTATATTTAATTAATAAACAGATGTTTACTTATATATTTTTAATATAGTTTATTTTTAATTTAGCTATGTTTTTCTCTTTGATGTTTATGACATTTGCATGCAAAACTGTGTGTGTTTTCTTTTGTAAAAAGGCTTTCAACAGCTGCAAAGGAGATTTCCCGCAAGGTAAGTTTAACGCTGTTGTTCGTGGTTTCGTCGACCAAACACTGCCTAGGCTGAAATTAACAGGTGTACCCATTTTCTTCCACTTTTCTCAGTGAGTTT